>JAXQQM020077607.1:92500-150819 GCA_034641835.2 Pinus albicaulis | reverse complement strand
TTAGGCACATGGAGAAACCATGTCCGAGTATCTCACTTTCTACCTAAAGCTTGACTATAAAATGGACGGTTCTACATAAATTTTATCCTACACAAAAAAGAAGTGCCAAAAGGAAAAAATAACATTAACATTGTTTTGAAATAAAAAATAAAAAAATAACATTGACATCTACATGTCACCCTCACCCATTTCAAAATTTCGTTTTACCTCCCGAGTGCCGATTTCAAAATTTCAAAATTTTGTTTTACCTCCGGAGCACCCATTTCAAAATTTCCTTTAACCTCCCCACTAAAATACCTTTTGCCTCATCCCTCTTCACTAATTGTTGGCTACCCCGCAGTTACAACTCGACCTAGTGCGGAAATTCAAAAGGGGAATTTCGAAACAGAGGATTCAGTACCTGGGACACGAGGGGAATAGGTATATAGAAGGTTGTATGAATCGCTAGAGTTAAGGGCTATAGCTCTTTTCTCGGCTTCCCTTCATTTCACATGACTCTGATATGATATAGACAAGTCTAAACTTAAAATGTCACATTGATTATGTGCCTCTTTTTTTAGCAGGTCCAAAAACACTTGCAAGCTCGCATGGAGGTAATAGAAGAGTACTTTTACTGAGTTCAAGGGTTAAGGCAAGGGAAACTATAACAAGTTACAACCTGGGCCAGGAACTGTGGCAAGCTCGAATTTCCATTTCCAAATTTCCGAACATTTTGATGGGTATTCTTTATAAGGTATTTATGTTGAATATTTGGGTGTTTTTGCAAGAAGGAAGAACAAGGAAGGAGTATATTGGCCCTTTTAAATTATACTGGTTAGAACCTAAGAAGAAACTTGTATCATTGATCCTTGGATTCATTGGCTCTGCGCTCTTGCGGATGTTAGAGTACTTGGTCTCCACCATCGAAAGTTCCTAAATTGAGCAAGGTCAATTTGGGTTGCAATTACTTGGTTCTTTTCATTTGTTTCCTTTAGATTTTGGAGCCCATTGTGTAGTTGGGGGAAATGAGAGTTGAAAAGTCAACATAACATTTGAGTCTCGTGATATCAAGTATATTGAGTATATTTTTTTTGTCAGGATCCAATGAGATCTCGTAAGTTGGATAGAACTGCGTTAGTAAATAGATACCACCATTTCCTAGACAAAGAGGAAACCTCGAAATGCATAGTTTACAGAGCATATCAGTTTACAAAACACCATCCTAATTTGACAAAGTTTCGATGGTGATTTTGTGAAAAATGGATTTCAATCTGTTAGTACTAAGGAGAGTCGAGAGTATGTGCTTTGTTTTATTTATATTAGGCCCTGTGGCTTTGGTTTATGGTCCATGGACCATTTTATCCTTTCCAAATGATGGTTTTTTTTCAAGACTAATGATGCAATAAGAGATGGAAGATCTAGCTAGCTAAAATTATTTTCATGTCTCCAAGCACATTGCAGATCATGGGTCCCCATGGATGCATATGGAGGTCCAAAGAGAGTTGTAGGAATGACTAGAGTTAAGGGCTAGAGGTGAGGTCAATTGGATTGGAGGCTACTTGTTCCAAACTTTTTGAGTTTGGCCTCAAAAGTGAAAAGTGAATGTTTTAAGTATATGTACTTATTTTATTTTATTTGATCTAATATGCCTAAAATATATTGTCTATTTCTAGAATCTGAAATTTCTCGTTAATAAAGTTAGGCTACGCACTAATCGCACGTGGTCGCCTCACTTCGAATGAGAGTTCATAGAAGACGCTACAAATAATTTGTAGGTTTTTGGCAGAAAATGGTCAATGCATGCATATGTTACGATGGTGCAATTTTATTGAGATGAAATTAAAAAAAAAAAAGAAAAAAAGATATGAGGCTGCAAGAATGGGTTGGGGAGGAAAAATTTTCTTCTCCTTTCTCTAGGACCAAGGACTCTTCAATTATTTTGCATGGAAAGTCTACTAGCAACATAGTACAAGCAACACAAAATGTAAAATGGCAATCCTTTTATCTTATAAAAGAGGAAGTGTGGGAATGAATAGTGTGCTTGCTATTCAACCCATAAATGGAAACGAAATTAACCTTTTATACTGCTCTGTCTTTGCAGAAAAATAGTCAGCCTTGTCAAGTGCTCTATCTCTTTATTAAAGTAATCAACTTTTTATGGTGCTCTGCCTCTGCATAAAATTAATCGGCCTTTTCTGGTTCTCTATCTCTGCATAAAACTAATCAATCTTTTCTAGTGCTCTAGCTCTGCATAAAAACAATCAGCCTTTTTCTAGTGCTCTATCTCTACATAAACACCATCAACCTTTTCTAGTGCTCTCTATCTGCATTAAAATAATCAGCCTTTTTATAGTGCTTTATCTCTGCATGAAAATAGTCAAATGTATGAGGCAACAAAATTTAATATGAATCAAGATAAAACATGTTCCTATGGGAATACTAAATTTTTGAAATGGAAGTGGAGTTGGACTTGAATTCCAATGGTTATACCACTATATCCCCAAGGAGAGGGAGTGTTAACACTGGAAAATCGTACAACAGAAGACGACATCAATTAATGTCAAGCACAAGGATTTACAGGACAAGAATAGATTATGGAATCAGGAAGTATTTAAAATCTCCAAGGTTTTGAGAAAATCATATTTGAACTAGTCATAAATGCTCAAATGCTCACTTTATCCTTCAAGAAGAGCGCCTTCTTCGCGCCTTTTTGCTCAATAAGAGCGCATTCCTAGAAATGGAAGAAATGTCACTATACGGGACCACACAAAGCAAATGACAAGTGATTTCACATGCTTGGAGCCGCCCAAGGACAGCCACCAGCGCCTCCCTAGACATCATGTGAGCACACAAAGGAATATTTGAGCACAAAATGGAATCACACCTCTCCCTTGGGTCACCATCCATCATGTACCAAGGGAGGGAAGGAGGATTTGAAGCTCACGTATATAAACCCACCTAGAGATGAACAAAGGATGATCACAAGGTTATGCTGGCCAAAGTTGCCCAAGAAACACCAGCATTTTGTGTGACCCGGAGCTGGAGCTAAAGAGGACTCGATAGTTGGCCACCCAACATCTTAGTCCACCACAGCAGAGAGAGAGAGTGAGACTGCATCAGAGGCAGAGCTTGGAAGGCAACATCCCTGCATTAGGACCTAGAGCCATTGCCTAGGGGCCCTTTGGCAAGTGGGTAAAAATTTTTCTCCATTTCGAATGTTTAATAAGAAGAGACCATCGAGCCAACGTTTGCATTATTATCGTTTGGAACTCTCTATATAGCTTCTGTATATTTGTGTATTTTTAGTTTCAGTTTAACTAGAGCATACTTCATCATACTATTTCCATTAAATTTTATGCTTTTGAGCTCCCCCACTTTCTGCATGTTACCAATAGTTTAGAGAGTAGACCACACTCTCTAAGCTTGTGCGATTTCGTACACCCGTGCGACTAATCCACAACAACAGGATTGGCGACTCCACTAGGTAGTTTCAAGTTTATGTGGTTGTTCCATCTTTTAAAGGAGACCCTTTGTCTATGCTAGAGTGGAGCTGACAATCCTCTGGCCCATCTTGTAGTCCCTAGACTCACTAAGGTGAAAGACTGAAGAAGGCAGCACCTAATCTTTTTACTTGCAGGATTTTTTTGTGCAATTTTTCCTCATAGAGGCGCATTAGGCGCGTTCAGGAGTGACCTACGCGCAGGAAAGCACACTTGTCAATGGGCTTTTGTGCGCAAATTGCAGAGAGATTTTTTTCTCCCTATTTTCTGCATTTTTTTTGCTTGTAAGTGTGTTGGGAAGCCCCTAACATATCTACCAACACCTGTGTTGTACCCCACAGCTTATGAAAACTCATTTTTTGCTGCTTTATGTAGGCATTTAGTTAGTTTTCATTTAAGTTGTTTTTTGCAAAAAGTGTTCACATAGTTTAAGTAGGGGGAAAATTAACCATTGATTTCCAAACAATTTATGTTTTTTGCACATTATGGTATGCACACTTAGTTTAAATAGTCCAAATAAGTGGCCCATGACCACACATGCATAAGTTAGCAGAGAAATTGTTTAGTTTAAATTCAATTTTTTCATCTAGGAAATTGCAGGACTAGGATTGAATCGCCAATTAGAGAAATTAATCTCTGCTGTCTTTCAACCATTTGGTGACCCTAGAAAAGCATATGAACGCTCTACATTTTTTATTCGCCATCTCCCTTTAGTCACTCACATAGACTAATTAGGAATATTTGGAAGCGACCCATTATCCACAAATGCTTTCCGTTTGAGCAAGGAGCAACGTCACATAGTTTAACTAGGGGACTTTTGTAAAGGATCACCGATATCCATATGTTAAAATTATGAGATTGTTCACCATACGCTCACACACATACACCCACTGAGAAAAGAAAGGCACCTGAAAATAACTTAAACCAACTCACTAAATTATCCCCACAGGGGCCACAAGAGAATTTATATATTAAGTTAGGATCAATGGGGTAGGCATCCAATAAGCCATCTTGATCACACTTCACATTGAAACATATAAGTTGTGTATTGAGGGAGCTTTTAAATCCACCTATCAGCCCACGGAAAAGAAAACCCGAGCGTGGCAGAGACTCGATTTAGAGGGGGTTAGGCTTAGGCGCAGTGCGCGCGGTATCAGTTGGGGCTACCTGACCCAACTGATACTCGGTATTATTAGCTGACTACCGAGAAGCCCAAGATTCGAACGCTCACGTGGGACGGTGGTTCTTAGTGGCCAAAACTGGGGCATCCATTACCCTATAGGTGATGGTGCAGGCAAGCACCAGACTCTCTACCCTTACCTTGGTTGATTCTCTTCGGCTGGCTGGGGGCATCGCCAGCTTTTACGGGATGTTGTGCCAGCACTCGCAAGAAATCCTCTCAAGGCCCCGTTACATTTGAGTGTGTGAGGACGTATTAGGCCTTCTAGGATTTTGAGTATCACGCGCAAACAAACAAAACCATTTTTTGCTTGATTGATTACATATATTAAGTTAAAGGAAAATTCATTTCATTTTCGCTTTGTTTTATGTATGTGGCCATAAATTTGTCGTTATCACAGACTTGATCCCCTCAAAATTTTTCCAAAACCTAACCAGGTCGACACTCAAACGGTTCCAACGGAACGTCGTCGGTCCAGGGGTCTTTTGGACCTCCCCTATTACCAGGAGGGGTTCCAGGTCTTTCGTTGTTTAAGTGTCAAAGACAGAACATTGCCACAGTGGTTGGTTCCTCCTTTCTTGGAGCAACCTTAGTTAGGAACCCTAGTCGGTCTCTCAACACCAGCGCATCCCATACGAGAAGCTAGCTGAATTAACAACAAGCTACGTCACAGCCTAACCCTCGTTCTAACTAGAACTTAGTGTCTTCACACGTTTCCATGGCGTCAACCTCCCTGTCACCCTTCTTAGCAGCGTTAAATCTACCATATTTGACCAAGCTCACCAATGACCCCATCGCACACGACCCCAATTGGGCTCCCATGCCCACGAAGCTCCCTTTAGACATACCAAAGTTTGAAGGCAGGCAAGCGGAAGACACAGGAAATCATATAATGACCTTTCACTTGTGGTGCTCATCGAATAGCTTCATTGGCAATACTATTCGGTTGAGGCTATTTCAACGCACTCTTACGGGAGTGGCCACAAAATGGTACGTGGAGCAACCTCCTGCTTCACATGGAACCTTTAGCGCCCTCGCTACCACGTTCCTCACATACTTTCAATTGCCCATTCACCACAATTCGGGAATGGAGTTACTGACTCATTTCAAACAATCCCTCTCTACCCATATTTCAGAGCATCTCCATGAGTGGAGGCGGCGTCGCAGTTTATGCAAAGAAAAACTCGACAACCAAGTCCTTTTAGATTTATTCTTGAAAACTCTGACGGCAGAGATTTCAAAGGATGTGGCGCAACGTAACCCCACATCCGAAGAGGATGCAATCAGTGAAGCCCAATAGCTTGAACTGATCTACACGCAATCAGGATTCATATACAATATCCTGCCCAATGCCTCGCGCATGCAATATTATCAAGAATTTCCAGGTGCGTCTAACTCTGCAGACAGACTTATTGGGTCAACGACCCAAGGGTACTTAGGCAGTAGCAAACAGAATCTCGGTTACACACATGGGTCTACCTAGAACATGTCTCAACCCGGATTTCAATGTCATCATATGCAGCAACAAAATTTGACTAATAGGGCGCCAGCGTATCGCCAAGGAGCACCTTATCCTTCGGCTGAGGGGACCCAATACGTAGGAAGAAAAACTAACGGAAGAACTCCCCCCCAACGGCCAGGTGCAAACATGGGACAGCAATATGCTCAGTCTCAAGCACATAACCCACCTACGCAAAACAATGCACAGGTGAAATTTGTGCAGCCGATCCAAAATCAACCACGCTAGTATGATCAGGAGAACTACCCTCCTAACGTGGTTAAGAGAAAGGTAAAAAACAAACCCCAAGGGAACCCTAGACAGGGGGTAGCAACCAACAGCGCCCACCGCGATCCTAGGCTGGAGGTAACTCCAAAGGAAATCAAAACCAGGAGCCAAGCAATGCCCAAAGGCAAGGCAAAAGGCCACCTCTACGAATAAACCATTCTTGTTCAATATGTGGTGAGTACGGGCACTATACTCACCACTGTCCCGAACTCCCTGAGCTTAAAAAGCTTCAGAGTAACCAAGGACAAGGAGGATCTTCCTAGAAAACTGCGATGATGCAAGAACCCTTCCCCCATCAAGGAATGGTCAGCACACAACAGCGAAACCCCGACAATTCCAGGAAAAACAACCATGAAATTTACATTGGTGGGGAAGAATTTTTTTTTCAAACTCGGAATCGCAGCTACGACACCCCACCAGACACCAGTACATCAGGGGCTAGTACGAGCGCACCGACAGTACCTTTAGCCATTCCAAAGATTCCTTTGGAACCATTGCCAAAAATGGTAAAAGGTCCTAATAGGCGAGCATGTAATTAATCCAAAGTAGCCCACAATTATAGCATCATAGATGATTTAGCTCAATCACCTGCTGCTATGTCCACATTGGAAGTACTGCAGTCGTGCCCAAAACAATGGAAAGCCCTACTTTCCGCATTATGCACTGTCGACCCTGCTGGCACGTGCATGATGGGTTTTGATTTAGACAAAGCCACCCCTAGGCTTCCCTCCATGGTCGCCTTCCAAATACCAGTATCGGTACAGAATATCACTATTTATCGATGTGTCATTGACGAGGGTGCATCCACATGCATCATGTCAAAGAATATATGGTAAAGTTAGGAGCTTGCAACCAAAAGTCCAAGCAAACTGTTGCGTACTAATCATGCATGCGCTATCTGTGATACCTATGGGTACTATACCCACCATTTCCCAGAAATACCACGATATAGGGATGCCTTAAATGCGGTCAAGCGATCCTATCAAGAGGACCCCTCCATCTAGTCTATCAACAATGAACCTTGTACCATGCGATACATGCAGGAGGAGAAACAGTCACCAGAAAGACAACCATTTGTCCCTCCTCCCCCCAAACCACCATACACCAACCAGAAAGACAACCATTTGTCCCTCCTCCCCTCAAACCACCATACACCAACCTGGGATAGGGGAACCTGGTTGCCTTATCCTCTTGAGTTATCACACGCGTCAATTATTGCAGACGGTTTGATCGAGTCTTTGACCCAAGGTCACCTAGGCGGCAGTAATCTGTATTCGGGGAGTTAGCAGGCGCGTCGTCTACTGCAAATGGTTTGATACAAGTCTTTGACCCAAGATCACCTAAGCAGCAGTAGCACCCATGATACTCAGAGAGTTACCAGATAGGTAGATTCTGCAGACAGCTTGATCGGGTCTTTGACCCTAGATATCCTATGCAGCAGTAACACCTAGGTGGGTAGATTCTGCAGACGACTTGATTGGTTCTTTGACCCAAGATCTCCTAGGCAACAGTAACACCCATAGTAGTCAGGGAGTTACCAGTTAGGCAGATTTTGCACATGGCTTGATCGGGTCTTTGACCCAGGATCACCTAGGCAACAGTAGTACCATGCGCATCGATTCTGCAAACGGCTTGATCGATTCTTTGGCCCAAGGACACCTAGGCAACAATGATCAATACCCTGGATACTCAGACGATTCTACTTAGAACGTATCACAACCTAGCTATCATGAAAGTCACCCCGTCACTCATATACCAACCGGGGACAAGGGAACCAATATCCCCCATTCCTCGCACATAATGGACCAATGGCACAATGTAATGTGCCAGTCAATCTAGTGCAACCCTTCCTAGGCTCATCAACAACCATACAACCAGGACAATTATGAAAATCCTCCAAATGCTCCAAAAAGAAGTTGAGGAACAAACAAAAGGGAGATCCTGGACAGGGGGCAGTAACCAACAACGCCCCCCTTGATCTCAGTCTGGGGGCAAATCCAACTGAAATCAAAACTAGGAGCCAAGTAACAACTCCCAAGGGAAAAATGGAGCTTAGAGTATCTGATCACCAGACTGAAAGCAGCACTGTGATCAACACTCCATAACAAATAGAGGCGATGCCACACATTCGCACTCCTGGAAAAATAAATTTTCAATGCCGGCAGGTATGCACCCTCCCATCTTCTTTTTTAAATCTCATGCCCTTCAATAATGTTTTGATGAAAATAATATGCTTTCACTTGAGGTAGTTGTTTTTTCAGGAAGAACCTTCAAACCGTTCACAACACCATCCACTGAAAGTTCCAGGGCAGGTATCATTCTACCCTTAGCATGATAGAGTCCCATAAAACTTTTCATATCCTAACATCATTTCTCCATCAGAAATAAACCATAGGGTCCTCATACCCGACCACGTTTATCATCACCTCACCCCGCATATGATAAACGTCTGTGTTGGTTGGTAGATCCTCCCCTCCATGGCGCTCGTCACCCAAAGTAGACCATATATCACATCACAAGTGATGCCATGGCCATAGCATTTCAGTCCGAGAAGCACCTCATGCCCATCCATCTATCATGCATAAGGTCAAGTTCACCATTCAAACTCAACCCTCTTCGTGGATGATCAGGTTGTACAAGCATATTGAAAGAGCACCTCCGCACAACGCATTTGGCCCACCATACCTCCATCAGCATAGTCCCATTTGCGATATCTTCCGCTTCATCAACCCCGCACATGAGACCAACCAATGGGACCCCTATCCCTAGCAAAACACCGTCCTCACACCTTCAGTGAGCGAGCCTCTTTCATGTTTTGGGGTACCCGTCTCTGTGTTTTGTACAAACCAATACCTATTATTTTATTCTTTTGGTAAGTGTACAAAGACAGCAAACGATGCCCTTCGCCACTTTTCCCTCATATTTCACCTTGTCTCCCATGGCAGCAATCCCTCATTCCCCTTGGCTGAAGTATTTCACTCACTTCATGCACGCACCATCCCGACATTCATAGCTATTCCCCGCCCTGGAAGTCCTACCAACTCCAGGAACTTTTCCTTTCAGAGATAACTATGACTGTCGCCAAGCTGCTCAAGTATACTTCGACCTCGGGCCACTGAATCCCCATCATCTGTTTTCAGTCACCTCTCACCAAAATGCCTATGTTAAACCATTCATATCTCGGTCCCCGACCCCTCAAGTCGGAAACTCATGGTTCGGTTAAGGCTTCCTTTTTGTCGACCTCAACACCTCTTTTCCAAAAAGGAAGTGTTACCTTGGATAACCACTCCCCATGCAAAGGGGTATCCTCAGGTGGCACTGTGGGAGACATCATTTTCCACAAATTTCATCAATCCTCCTGACATTCAAACACAGCAAAAGCTTTCATGTCACGATGGTATCGTACCTTACAAACATTGCACTTTGATCAGATTTGTCGAAGAACCGTGCCTCCATAAGTGTCTCTGACAACAATGATTACACAGCAAGGTCCTAGCCAGTACATATGTGTACATTGCGCAATGATATTCCATACCAAAATTATGCATATGGGTACCACATTCCACCAATCTTCAAAAAAAAAAAAGCCCTTGAGGGTGTCAACAGTGGTCGTCAACAACCAACAGCATCACTACCACAGTAGTGGCACAGGCAGCACATGTATCTGTCAATTTTTTTTAACTAGCCATAGCATCACGAGCATGGGACATGCCCGCCTCGTTGAAATTTTAAATATGTTGTATATTTTTTATGCTTGCAGAGGGTCCCTTAGGTCATGGTTATCTCGAAAACGGTGCAAGGTGTTGTCAATTCCAAAATACATGCAGACCTCTCTCTCTCTCTCTCTCTCTGCATACGATACAGAAAAGAAACTATAATGTATTTTGGCTATAAAGTTCTTCCAGTCATACCAAACCCTAAACCTAGTATTCGGGTGCAACTGGAGACAGCCACGTTACATTATCTCATCCCTTAATGGTCTTGCGACATATGGGGATCGAATATGACATATGATTTATTACAAATGTGGGACCAAGAGGTCAGCCACTTAAATGACATGACTCCATAAAGCATCTTTTCTTTCAAGATATGGCGCCTCTCTTGTTAGCAGGTCTGCCAAGAAATTAAGGTAACCAAGTTTAGGCTCGATGTCAAAGTCATAGCTATCAAGCCATGCTGCCCATCTAAGCATTCTGGCGTTGTTGTCGGCTAAATCCTTGTTTAGATTTATCATACCAGGCATAATCTTTAAATATGTTCTGACTAAGAACTTAATTGGCTTTAGGTACAATGTGAAGTGGTGAATGCTCTTTTTGACTGCCAGAATTTCTTTATGGTTGCTCTGATATTTTAGTTCTGCACCATGGAATGATTCTGAAATGTAGGAGCATATGTGTTATGTTGATCCAATCTTTTCGAGAAGGACACCTCCCCATGCAACGTTGGAAGCATCAGTCTCGAGAATGTAGAGAACTTCGTCTGTAGGAAGACGGAGAGGAGGGAGAAACTGGACTTTCTCCTTTATAGTTCGTATAAAGGACAACCACTAACGCCTCCCTAGACATCATGTGAAGCACACAATGGAATCACACCTCTCCCTTGGGTCACCATCCATCATGTACCAAGGGAGGGAAGGAGGATTTGAAGCTCACCTATATAAACCCACCAAGAGATGAACAAATGGTGATCACAAGGTTCTGCTGGCCAAAGTTGCCCAAGCAACACCAGCATTGTGTGTGACCTGGAGCTGGAGCTAAAGAGGACTCGATAGTTGGCCACCCAACATCTTAGTCCACCACATCAAAGAGAGAGAGTGAGACTGCATCAGAAGCAAAGCTTGGAAGGCAACATCCTTGCATCGGGACCTAGAGCCATTGCCTAGGTGCCATTTGGCAAGTGGGTAAAATTTCTTCTCCATTTCGAATGTTTAATAAGAAGAGGCCATCGAGCCATCGTTTGCATTATTATCGTTTGGAGCTATCTATATAGCTTCTGTATATTTGTGTTTTTTAATTTTAGTTTAACCAGAGCATACTTCAGCATACTATTTCCATTAAGTTTTATGCTTTTGAGCTCCCCCACTTTCTGCCTGTTACCAATAGTTTAGAGAGTAGACCACACTCTCTAAGCTTGTGCGATTTCGTACACCCATGCGACTAATCCCACATAACAAGGAGCTTGATGTGAATGGTTTAGGGTGGAGGATATGAGCGCTATGTCAATGTGGCTTAGTCTTGACACATGGTCAATCAATAGCGCATTCATGAACAAGATTCACGATAATGTCATTGCATTATGGCTTCATACATTGGGAGATGAAAAATCACTTCTTCTGCTACATAGTTTCAGCTATGATCTAGTCATTCTCATACCAATAAATTGACACCATTAATAGATGCCTCTGATGTAATAACAAAATACTAGCTATATACCTACGGAAATTCCTTTGCACATCTTCTATTGGTTTTGTGATGAGTTGGGTGAAAGCTACTTTAACATTGAAAATTTCATATAAATTATGATACATTCCTCGGAAGTTTTGGTTTGATCGATATTAGAAAAAAACATTCATATTGTATGCCAGAATTTATTGTATCCTACTAAGCAACTCATTGTATCTATAAAGAATCTCATGTATTTTTTTTAATCTTGTGTCGGTGAAACTCAATATTCAAATTCCCGTTAAACAAAATTTTCTAGCTTAGCATGGCCATACACATCGATCTCTCTCCCTAGTATTTAGAAAGAGGTTGAAGTGACCTAATGAAAGTATTGATTCAATAATGTAAGTAATTGGGATTACTTAACATGGTTGTATTGTTTCCTGTTTAATAATGGCTTATTTTTAATATGATTCTGCAGAGTCACTACAAAATGGTTGAGCAACATTCAACTAACATTATTTTCTTGTATCTCATCACATTGCAGATCACAATGTGTCTATGGATGCTGATGGTGAAGGTTGTGCGAACCGCTAGATTGAAGGGCTATAGTTCCTTTCTCAGCTTCCATTCATTGCACATCACACTGTTACGCTATAAACAAGCCTGAACTTAAAATGTCACATTGATTATGTGCCTCTCTTTTGAGCAGGTCCAAAGACACGTGAAAACTTGTATGGAGGTAACAGAAGAGTACTTGTATTCAGTTCAAGAGTTAAGGCAAGGAAAAATCTATCATGTTACAAGCTGGGGTCAATCGGATTGGGAGCTACTCGTTCGATATATTCTGAGTTGGCACCAAAAGTGAATGTTTTAAGTTTTTTTTTCACTTTCTCTACTATGCCTAAAATATCTTTTCTATTTCCAGAATTTGAAATTTCCCATCAATTCGGCTAGGCTACAGGCTAATCTGTATACACCATCCTCACTTCGAATGAGAATTCAAACAAGATCCCTACAGAAAAATTGCAAGTTGGTGGTAGAAAACAGTCAAGGTATGCATATGGTACAATGGTGTAGTTTTAGCAAGAATAAATAAGAAAAGACACGAGGGTTGCAAGAATTGGCAGGAGAATAAAATATTTCTTCTCCTTTCTCTGTCACCAAGGACACTTCAATTATTTTCCATGAAAAGTCTACTAGTGACATAGTACACGCATAAGAAAATGGCAATCCTTTATCTGAAGAAAAAGGAAGCTTATGAATGAATGGTGTGATTTTTGTTCAACCCATGGAAACGACACTGTCGTTTTCTAAAGCTCTATCTCTCCATAAAAATAATCAGCCTTTTCTAGTGCCCTATCTCTGCATAAAAATAATCAACCGTCTCCACTGCTCTATCTCTGCATGAGTACAATCAACCTTTTCTAGTGCTCTATCTCTACATGAAAATAGTCAAATGTATGAGGCAACATAATTTTATATGAATCAAGTTAAAAAAATGCTCAAACAGGAATAATAAATTCTCAAATTGGCAGAAAAATTGGACTTGAATTCCAATGGTTATACCACTATATCCTACATGGAAAGGGAGAATGATATGAGTGACTTGCGGTTGAGAAAATGAGAATTGTATATCAATGTTGGCTTAGACTTTGGCACATATGAGAAATATGAAACTACATTCATGAATGATATTCAGAGGCAATGGCCATTGCATTATGGCTTGATACATTGCTGGGAGATGATAGATACTATCTTCTTTTCCCCTTAAGTTTCAACCTTTATCGATTCCTTTTCTAGCATACCAATACGATAAGCACCATTCTACATATGTATGATGATGTAAATAACAAAATTATACAACTCCGAAAATTCTTTGTTTTCGATTCTTCTTAGTAAGGCTGAGTTGGGTCAAGACTAATTTTAACATTGAAAAGTTCATATAAATTACACTGCATGCCTGATACGTTTGGTAAACATTCATGTTAGCATGACATAATTTATGTATCTACTAAGCAATATTGCAATTTTTTAAATCTTGTGTTCGTGAAACTCAATATTCAAAATACCCTTAGAAAAATATTTTGGTTTAGCATGGGCATACACACCAGTCTCTACCCAAGAACAAATAAGCTGAAGTAACTTAATGAAAATATTGATTCGATAATGTAAGGAATTGTGAGTACTTAACATGGGCGGGTTGTTTCCTACTTTAATCATAGCTTATTATGAATCTTTGTTCGCAGAGTCTTTATAAAATGGTTGATTAGCAGATAACAAAAAGTTCTCAATTTTGAGTTTGTGAAGCTAAGGGCTCAAAAATTTACTTCATGCTTATTAGACACTCATTCAATGGTTATTAGGCACCTGCATTCTCCTATAAGTCTACACTAGAAACTTATGTAATTTATATATATACATTGTTGTCAATGTTAATGATCATGTATGATAGAAGTTTGCAGGGTTAATCGAAATATCCATCACAGATGTATATTATTGACATGTAAGCACAAAGGAGATAGAAGAATCTATGCAAACTAGGAAAACTTCACTTTATAGGGTGAAAGAAACTATTAACAAAGGGATCATGTACTTCTTATTCCATATAAGCGATGGTGGAATTTTTCCAAAAGGTTTATGCAAATTTTCTTCATGGATTTCTCCTTAAATCTATATTTCTTCTTTGGGTGAAGTATCCTTCCCTCCAGAAAGAATGTTTGCATTGTGTCATGTCAAATCCACCTAGGTATTGTCGTCAATCAAATTTTGAGATACATGTTGCTATATTTGATATAACTAGTTTGATAAACAGATAACACCACTTCCCAGACATGGAGGAGGCCTTGAAATGCCCAGGTTACCGAAGCGGGCTAGTTTAAACAACACCATTAGAATTCAAAAAGGTTTCCATGTTGTTTTTGTAAAAAAAGGTTTTCAATTTTTTTCCGGGCTGAGGAGAGTCACAACTACGTGCTTTGGTTTATTTCTGTTAGAGACTATGCATTTGGTTTATGGTCCCTAGACCATTTTAAATTCTCCAAATGATGATTTATTTTCTATGACTAACGATGCAATAAGAGAAGGAATATCTAGATAACAATATTTTTTAAATATCTCAGCACATTGTAGATCATACGATCCCTATGGATGCAGATGGAGGCACAGAGAAGGCCGTGAAAACCCCTAGAGTTAAGAGGTATAATTCGTTTCATGGCTTCAATTCATTGTGCATGACTCTATTACACTATAGAGGAGTGTGAACTTAAAATGTCACATTGATTGTGTTTCTCTCTTTTGAGCAGGTCCAAAGGCACTTGCAACTTCATATGGAAGCACAAAGAAAGTTTGTAAAGTCAATTCTAGAGAAATTGGGGAAACTCTTGCAAGTTACAACTTGGGGTCAATTGGATTGGAAGTTACTTGTTAAAAAAATTTTGAGAATGCCTCAAGACTTAAAAGTGAATGTTTTTAAATATGCATTTTCTAATTTGACCATCTCTACTTTGACTAAAATATATGTTCTATTTCCATAATCTAAAATTTCTCGTCAATAGCTCTAGGTTGCAAACTCGTTTGGATACAGTTCCCTCAGTTCGAATGAGATTTCTGCAAATATTCCTACAGAAAACGGTCAAGATATGCATATGATATACAATGGCACAATTTTAGTAGTAAGAAATAAAAAAATATACAATGTTGAAAGAATTGTCACGAGAAGAAAAACTTTCTTTCTTCTACTTATTCTCAGACCAATGACTCTTCAACCATTTTGAATGAGAAGACAACTAGTGACATAGTACACGCATAATAAAATGACAAACATTTATATGGGAAAAAAAGGAAGCATGTGAATGAATGGAGTACTAGTTCTTCAACCCATACCAACAACATTAGCCTTTTCCAGTGCTCTGTCTCTGCATAAAAAGGTCAGCCTTTAATAGTGCTCTATATGTGCATGATAGTCAAATGCAGGAGGTAACAAAATTTTATATGAATCAAAATAAAACATTTTCCAACAGGAATAATAAATTCTTAAATTGGTTGCGGAATTAGACTTGATTTCCAAAGGTTATACCATTGTATCCTCCAAGGAATGGGGGCTTTGATATGAATGGTTTTGTGTGGAGAATATGAGTCTTCCACACATATGAGAAAAGCAGTAGTTGCATTCATGAATGAGTATTAGAGGCAATAGCCATTGTATTATGGCTTTATACATCGCTTAGGGATGAGAATTCCTTTGGTATTTTTCCCTTGAGTTTTAACCCCGATCGAGTCCTATGTGAGCATATCAATAGGGTACGTGGCATTCTAAATTTTATGTGCGATGATGTAAATAATATGATTATACAAATACAATCTCTTGAAATTCTTTGGCTTCAATTGTTCTTTTTTTCCACTGAGTTTGGTCAACAAAGTTCATATAATATATAATGCATGCCTAAGAAGTTCAGTTTGGTCCATTTTTCGAGAAACCATTCTTGTTATCATCCCATAATTTATCTATGCACTCAATAATATTGTATCTGTAAAGAAGCTTGTCTTTTTTTCTTTAATCTTGTGGCAGTGAAACTCAAGCTTCAAATTCTCTATGTTGGTGAAACTCAAGATTCAACTTCTTGATAAACAAATATTTTGGTCTAGCATGGGAATACACATCGGTCTCTCTCCCCTAGATTTTACCTAAAGAGAAAAAGGTCAACGTGATTTAATGGCAATTATGATTCGATAACTTAAGGCATTATGACTACTTAAAATGGGTGGACTGTTGATTTGGGTATTCCTATTTAATTAAATTATAGCTCATTGTTAGTCTATGGTTGCAGAGTCATTGTAAAAAAGGTTGAATAATATATACGATGGATTTATCAAATTTGATTTGGTGAAACACATGGCTCAAAGCTTCACTTCATGCTTACTAAGCACCCACTCCCTGTTTATTAGGCACCCACATTCTCCTCTAATTCTACACTTGTATTGCCAACTTATGGAATTTATGTTAACACTATTGCTAATGCCACCAATCATTGTACAACAGAAGTGTGCATGGTCAACATAATACTCATCATGGATGGATATGATAGCCACGTAAGCAAAGGAGATAGGTAGAAGAATCTATGCCACTGAGAAAAAAATAACTTTATATGCCGAAATAAACTATTATCAGTTGTAGACCGCAATTCATGTCACATATAAGTGATGGTGGAATTTTCTCAAAATGGTTATGCTAATTGTCTTCACATATCTCTCCTTTTAGATCTATTTTTCTTCTTTACAATTTAGTGTTCTAGCAAGATTTGTGTTAAAAGTATTGTGTCGGTAAACTGAATTCTAATTTATTTGGTACATATTGAATGAATTTGAGGCGTTCCTGTTCGGACCAATTCGTGTTGCTCCCTTAAAATTTTAAGGTGTTATGATGTAAATAATATGATTATACAAATACAAGCTCTTGAAATTCTTTGGCTTCAATTGTTCTTTTTTCCACCGAGTTTGGTCAATGCCACTCATATATATAATGCACTTAATTTTATGTGCGATGATGTAAATAATATGATTACACAACTACAAGCCCTTGAAATTCTTTGGCTTCAATTGTTCTTTTTTTCCAGAGTTTGGTCAACAAAGTTCATATAATATATAATGCATCGAAGATGGGTGGAATCATTAAATAGATCAAAACCAAGCTTTGGGTAGTTGTAGGGTTTTTTAAAACGATTAATTTGGGGATGACACAACACCAACTAAATTTATTGTTTTGCCTATGATTTATCGTAATAGCCAATTTTAACGGATTTTGTCTAGTTTTGATCAATAGTTCCTCAACTACAGTGGCTTCATCAAATTTCTTAGCACTCATAGTTCCCATTGGTTATAGTTCCTTTGCGTCAAAGATCCTAGTTCTTTGGACATAGTTCTTATAGTTCGTGGGACCTCTAAGGAAAGAACTATGAATTTTCCCACTAGGATTGAGAATTACAATGCTAAACCCTAGGTTGTGATATTATTAGGGATTTCAGAGTGGAAAATGGAAAGAGTAATATTGAGCTAATACAAATGAGCGGGTTGTTTCTGATTTTGGATCATTTTTAAATACAAAAAAGCACAGGGCATTTTGGATTTTTAAATACAAAAAGGGCAAGTTGTTTCGGATTCGGGTCATTTTTAAATACAAAAAGAACAAGTTGTTTCGGATTCAGATCATTTTTAAATACAAAAAGAGTGGGTTGTTTCGGATGCGGACCATTTTTAAAATACAAAAGTAGGAGGTTGTTTCGGATTGGGTTCAATTTTAAATACAAAAAGAATGGGTAATTTGGGATTCAAATCATTTTTAAATACAAGAAGAGTAGATTGATTAAGGTTGTGATCATTTGTAAATACAAAAGAAAAAAGAGCAAGCTAGCTATTTGGGATTCAGATCATTTTTAATATTAAATAATAGGTTATTTCGGATTTGGATGATTTTAAAATACACTAACAAGAAGTTTCAGATTTGGATGATTTAGCAAGTTGAATCATTCATTTTTGTTTGGAATTTGAATTTAATGATTTTTGAAACAAAATCGAATTTGAATTTGAATTTAACGATTTTTGAAATAATATCGAATTTGAATTTGAATTTGAATTTAATGATTTTTGAAATAAAATGGAATTTAAAAATTAAAAAAAAAAATTTATTAAAATAGAAATAAAAATAATTTGTTTGGAATTGAAATCCAGAAATTGAATTTGAATTTAATGATTTCTGAAATAATATCGAATTTAAAAATTGATTTTTATTAAAATAGAAATAAAAATAATTAAAAATTGATTTTTATTAAAATAGAAATAAAAATAATTTGTTTGGAATTGGATTCCAATTCCAAAATAAATAAAAAAGCAGGCACGTTATCTTTCCACTGTAGGGAGAGGGAGGTAGTCGTTGCTCTGTGAAGCCAGCCAGCCTCACGCAGTCCCCTCCTCTCTAAGGCACATGACACTTCTCAAAATAAACTTTCGAACCCCACCTTTCGACAGGGGACCATACACCAACTCTCTACTTGGACAAGGGCGCACCTACATGCCTGTTAATACTTCACGCCCAACAGTATCAACGCTTTGGTATCCTCAACGCTGGTGCGTGTGGGATATATATATATGTCACCCTCACTCACCACACCATTATTGTCTCTGCTCGCCTCATCGTATCGTATATTGTGGCACAACTTCTTATTATTGTTATCATCCATCCATATTTTTGTCAACCACAGCGAGCAGAAGAACAAAACTGGAGGTGGAGAACAGAATCGATTGCTCACACGGACGCAGACAGCTTTATAATACGCATATTTCACACCAAATTCACCCATTTAAATGAAAAACTGCCTTTCTGGACGTGCAAGTGCAGGTGGATGTGGAGGTGAAGAAGAGAACTGCGTGTACAGTACATAAACCAATTGCTCACACACAGACAACTTTAAAATATATATATATATATATATTTCAAACCAAGCGGCGGTTTATGAATTCGCCCCAAATGTAAAATTGCCTTTCTCCTCCTCCTGTTTCTTGCAGATCCATGTGAACATATATATATCTTTCAAACCAAGCGGCGGTTTATGAATTCGCCCCAAATGTAAAATTGCCTTTCTCCTCCTCCTGTTTCTTGCAAATCCATGTGAACATATATATATGCCTCGCCTCTTCACGATTTTGACATATTTCCATGTGAACATGCCCCCCTTCTCTTCTTGAAATTTCGATAGCTCTTTTCTTCTTCTTCTTGAAATTCAATTTTGACAAATTTTGAAATTTCGATGGCCCTTTTCTTCTTCTTGAAATTCAATTTTGACAAATTTCGATGGCCCTTCTCTCAATTTCCACATCCATATGAAATTATTTCAGCCTGCTCTCAATTTCCACATCCAAATGCATATGAAGATGGGTGTTCACGATTTGGAGAAATTTTGACCTTCCACATCCTTGAAGACGCGCCGGCCTACACGATTTTGAGGATTTCATTTCCAATTTCAATATTTCAGCGTGTCACGGCAGAGGAAAACCAAAATTAATTCACCCATCAAAATCTATCAACCGTTTTCTCCTCGGCAACAACATAATGGGAGTCCCATGCATATTGGCAGAGTTGGATATCACTTGTGGACTTCTCCGCCCAGCCCAGCCCAGCCAATCCAATCCAATCCAATACTTTTGCAGCGCTGCAAGTACAAAAACCCTGCACTCAAAATCAACGTCCATTGTTCATGGTAAGCACCACCTCCAAGTCGCCTTCCAAAACTTGACGATGTACCACTCTAACTGCAACTCAAACACTGGTCTCTCATTGTTTAGAGGGAAAAGGCACTGAAAAACACTGGTCTCTCATTGTTTAGAGGGGAAAAGGCACTGAAAATTGTCATAGAAGCCCTGGTTGTGTCAAAAGACTATATATATCAGTGTCTGTCTCTTTCATTGAAGCTAGCTACTCACTGTAGCTGTATTCACATGTGTCATGCGTGTTTGTCCTGTTCAAGTTGTAAAGCGGCCTTGCATGTCTATTTCTTCAACTTCCAAGACTCGAGGAAGATACTTTTCATGAGCATTTGATGTGCAACAACCTGAATACTCAAAACATTATGTTGCAGATTTAATCATTTGGTGAGGAGTGATGGAAGTAGCAATACCTTTAACTTTGTCGGAGTGTGAAGGTTTCTTATAATGAAACCATAATCTCTTCTCTAACGTAACATAATGGGTGACCTATATGTGCGGGTTATCACATGGGTTGGACTGGGTGTATAAAAGGAAGGAGGGTGTGCAGTATTTGATGGCATGCCCCTTTGTCAGTCATTCTTTTGGAGAATTGGTGCAATGAAATGTCTCATTTTTTCTCCCCATCTATGTTCGTCGAGTTCGGATTTCCTTTTAATGGTCAATTTATGCGCAATGGTTGGTTACATGTGTATTCCATTGGTGTATCTATGTTATGCTTTTCTCTCAAATAAACTCATCAAACTTGACACCATATATTCAAGGAAATAGCTTGATGTGAGATGATGTTGTTGTCTTTGCATGTAGTGGACATCCATCACAACGTTTTGGGCATAGAAGGGTTCACTACAAATAAACTCATCTGAGAAGGGAGGAGATTAAAGTCGTCAATAGTTTGAGATTAATATCTCTTGCACTTTTATCCATACATGTTTCCAAGTTAGATTGGTTTTGTTTGCCTTAGTTCATTTTCCTTCAATGTTTATAGTTGCGAAATGACATGAAACCCTAGTCCCTCATTGTTTAAAGGAAAAAATCCACTTCAAAATGTTACATCATTCGGGATAAACATAAAGCCCTCTTGCGTCAAAATGGTATTATGCATTGTTAGTAATCTCTTCATTTGAAGTGGCCCATTGTATCTCTACATAACAAACCTAGGCAGTGATTTTTCGGGCATAGCATTGGTCTTAAAGAAACAAGCTCCGGGATAAGATAGAGCTCTCATTAGACCAACCCTTTTAGAGTAACGATGTTTATCATTTTGTACATGACACTGGTTAGGTCAAATTGGCCTGTTTTGGCATAGTTCCATAATTGTGTGGCCTAATTTCCCTATGGAGTTAATATATGGACCAAAGATTTTGGTGCTTTGCGTATTACACAAAACAAATGTTTTAGAGAAACACAATGCAAGATTTCGATGTGGCACGCAAGAAATGCGAGGTAGGTAATCATATTTATAGACCAGGTAGGGTTGTCAAGAATTGAATTTTGTGAGAGGAAAAAACACGTATTGGAGTGAGAGATTGAGAGAAATTTTCCTTTCAAGTACAACCATTAATATCATTAAAGTTAGTCCTGCTAAGTTTTTTAGTGCTAGCTTCATAAATGTACATCATTTTCTCACGGAGCAGTGATGTGGCGAGAACATTTTTTTGTTCATCAATCCTGTCGATATAATCAAGTTCGATTGGAAAGGAAATAATCAAATCTACCAACAAACATTGTAAATGAATTGAAGGCCTTTGTTTCCTTAACAAACTCAAGTGGATTAGGTGACCACGAGGAATAATACGTAGATTTTGAAATCATTTCTCACATAAAAGAAAACTTCCATTAAATATGTGATATTGATTCACTTACTGTAAAGTTGGCCGCTCTTTAAATTAATGCAATATTTTCTTTCCCAATGTCCTCCAATTTCCAAGTTAGGTGACGAGTGTTAGTTGTGGAGAGAAGCGAGAATATAGTAACAATATTGGGCTACACCATTAAGCCAATTTGTTATTGAAAGGGGAACAAGAGTGGCAAGCTTGAATTCATTGATTGTTTTCTAATGATGATATTATGATCGTCGATGGGGAAGATTATGATTCGTTGGAATCCTGTTGAAAATGCAACAAGATGATGGAGCTTAGTGAAAAGAAGTCGCCTTCACTAAGTGGGCCCGCAGGCTATTTTTGGCACAAAGTCTATTTTTAGACTATGTCTATTTTTAGACATATGGATCATGGTCTATGAGTTGCGGGATGCTATTTATGGATGATTGGTCAAGTTGGTAAAAATAGATGGACCTCTATTTTTAGACATTGGGCGGATTCTATTTTTAGACTGCCGGGCTAAAAATAGAACAGTCAAATATTATTAACCCTTAATAATATTTAGACTATAAACAATATCTTATCCTCTTGGAGCACTTCAGTTTGATGCTTGGATGTGGCACATGCAGCTGACAGAAGGAATTACGCTATTCCTAGGGGTTATTTGAGCTATTGCATGGTTGACTTTAGTTAGAACTCATGTGGCAGAGTTTGGTGGAGTTGATGAGACAGTTGGTGGAGTTGTGTTCGGTTTAACTTAGTTGAACTAGTTGTATTTATTCTAACTGAAAAATACACTAGTGATGAGTGGTGTGAATTAATTATTAATTAATTCACTAATTATCAACTCATAAATCAACTAAAGAACACATCAGTTAACTGCAATGCATGGACAGTTCAGTGGAGACCAGTGTTAAAGGTGGGTGAAAGGGTGAGTCTACTATCAGTTGTGACTATGGTTGTGCATGAGATTTGCACACACATTGATTGAGATTGCAAATGAGGATTGCGCAGTACAAGCCAATGGGATTTGAACTTGGATCTCATCATTACTCATCTTGGATTGTGCAGTAGAGGCAGGCAGACTTGTGGAGAAGATTTGAACTTGTGACTTGTTCTATATCTGAGCTAGTTTGTGTGTAGCATGTGAAATAGTACTGAGAGCTGTGAGGAGCTTTGTGCTATGTATTGTTACATGTTCTATATCATTATAATATACAGATAGTTGGGGGTTTTTATCTGTAAGGTTTCCCCATTACATACTGTGTTCTATGTGTGCTTGATTATGTTTTAATGTGCGCATGTGACTGCTTCTATTTCCGCAAATTGATGATCAATTGTAGAAGAGGTTATGTATTAAGCATGAAGCTTAAATAGTGTGTAATCGGGATAATCTCGGTGAATAATTCAACTATTATTCAAATTTCTACAGAATCTATTGCATAGATTTTAGGGGAGAAACTAATTTCAAATTCCAAGTGTATTTGTGTAGTTGTTCCTTTGCATCTTGCTCAACAGTTATCAATCATGTGGGTCATTTCTCTTTCTTTTCAAACATGATCTTATTGGATAATTGGGAGTTGTTATAGGAATCATACCCATCAAAGTTCAAGATCAGTTCTGCGTCTTGAAAAAATGAATTGCACTTTTATATTTAATAAGACAATAACTTGGTTATGTTCCATTCATATACAATCTAGCCTGCATGATAACACTTTAAAATTCTGTAAGCTAGGTAATTTCTCTAATCCCATTGTTTATGGCCTAGTTCACATTATCCATTGAGGGGAAAAAAAAAAAAAAACTTGGTCCACTCTAGCACATGGATCGAGGAGAAGAAGATTAAGAAATTAGAAGCAGAAATGACAGAATGGTTGAGAGCACACAAGTAAGGCCTCTCATAGGTAAGGAAGGACTAGGAAGACCATTACGAAGAAGTCAAACTCCAAATTAGAGGGTAGGGCCTCTCTTAATTGGCACAGGAAGTAAAAAGTAAAGCCAACGCCAACCTATTCAAAGCCAAAAAGGCCAAAGAATATTTTTGGAGGTTAAAATCCTGAAGTCTCTAGTTGAGAGCAAGTTTCGGGAATAACATATTCCTTGATGGTTTCTCTCACAGTGAAAGAAATCCCAAGCATCTTCCTAGAGGCATATGGCAATGACATCTAGTGGTTAGCCTTGATCAAATTTGTGTCCGTCCCTAAGTCCTCTCTATTTTTGGTCAACCCTTGCTATCTTGGTGGACATTCTTAGTCAAATTGGTCAAATGACATGGGCCTTCCTAGAGACTTTCGTTTAGTGATTCAAGCATGGTGATACCTTTAGAGTGTGATTCATACTCCATTCATTTTAAAGTAAGGTGTCATTAAGCGATTAAAAACACTAATTTACAAATAAAACAATTGGGGTTTCAAACCCAATTGGAAAGAAGTAGAACAAAATGTGACAGTATCAAAAAACCAGTAGGCCAAAATGATGTTAGCCTACAAAATAAGTATGCCATAGGTGTGTGAGTTAACGACAAGCAAGAATCTCAAGAACTATTATTGGAGGCTACCGACGTGAGTGGTTTACTGACAAGTGTTAAGGTGATTGGACTTTGTTCAAGGTTCCTTGAACGATTATAGATGAGTCGAGGTGCAAGTCTTGTGTGATTTTGACATCATCAAAATCCCCATGAGAGTAGTTGAAGGATTGTCGTGAGAAGTATTTCAAAATAAATCCCTATTGGGCACTATGGATTTTGGAGAAGAAAATGAGCCTCCCTCGACAAGGGAACTCTATGAACCATCGAGGGAAGCCTTGTGAGTAAGAAGAATGAGACAAAGAGTCGAGCATAGAAGAAGGGCCAAATAAAAATAATAATTACTGCGAGAGATTCGATGACATGATAACATCTAGGATAGAAACAAAATGATTATCTCCTTGCAATGGAACTTGAGGAACAATAAAAATAAGCCTCCAGAGTAAGATCGATAAGACAAATATCTCAAGAGATAAGAGATGCATATTATATAGGTTATCCAAAATGAGTTGGAGAATCTCATTGTAAATCTAGAGAATCAAAAATCCACAAAGGGAATAGTTAAAAGGAATTTAAGAAAATTTCGAGGTTTTATATCACTGTAGAGATCCTTAGGCACATGGAGAAACCATGTCCGAGTATCTCACTTTATACCTAAAGCTTGACTATAAAATGGATGGTTTTACATAATTTTTATCCTACACAAAAAACAAGTGCCAAAAGGAAAAAATAGCATTAACATTGTTTTGAAAAAAATATAAAAAATAACATTGACATCTACATGTCACCCTCACCCATTTCAAAATTTCGTTTTACCTCCCGAGCGCCGATTTCAAAATTTCAAAATTCTGTTTTACCTCCAGAGCACCCATTTCAAAATTTCCTCGAACCTCCCCACTAAAATACTTTTTGCCTCATCCCTCTTCACTAATTGTTGGCTACCCCACAGTTACAACTCGACCTAGTGCAGAAATTGAAAAGGGGACTTTCGAAACAGAGGATTCAGTGCCTGGGACACGAGGGGATTAGGTATATAGAAGGTTGTATGAATCGCTAGAGTTAAGGGATATAGTTATTTTCTCAACTTCCCTTCATTTCACATGACTCTGATATGATATAGACAAGTCTGAACTTAAAATGTCACATTGATTATGTGCCTCTTTTTTGAGCAGGTCCAAAAACACTTGCAAGCTCGCATGGAGGTAATAAGAGTACTTTTATTGAGTTCAAGGGTTAAGTCAAGGGAAACTATAATAAGTTACAACCTGGGCCAGGAACTGTGGCAAGCTCGAATTTCCGTTTCCCAATTTCTGAACATTTTTATGGGTATTCGTTATAAGGTATTAATGTTGAATATTTGGGTGTTTTTACAGGAAGGAAGAGCAGGGAAGGAGTATATTGGCCCTTTTAAATTATACTGGTTAGAAACTAAGAAGAAACTTGTATCATTGATCCTTGAATTCATTGGCTTTGCGCTCTTGCAGATGTTAGAGTACTTGGTCTCCACCATCAAAAGTTCCTAAATTGAGCAAGGTCAATTTGGGTTGCAATTACTTGGTTCTTTTCATTTGTTTCCTTTAGATTTTGGAGCCCATTGTGTAGTTGGGGGAAATGAGAGTTGAAAAGTCAACATAACATTTGAGTCTTGTGATATCAAGTATACTGAGTATATTTTTTTTGTTAGGATCCAATGAGATCTCGTAACTTGGATAGAACTGCGTCAGTAAATAGATACCACCATTTCCCAGACAAAGAGGAAACCTCAAAATGCATAGTTTACAGAGCATATCAATTTACAAAACACCATCCTAATTTGACAAAGTTTCGATGGTGCTTTTGTGAAAAATGGATTTCAATCTGTTAGTACTGAGGAGAGTCGAGAGTATGTGCTTTGTTTTATTTATATTAGGCCCTGTGACTCTGGTTTATGGTCCATGGACCATTTTATCCTTTCCAAATGATGGTTTTTTTTCAAGACTAATGATGTAATAAGAGATGGAAGATCTAGCTAGCTAAAATTCTTTTCATGTCTCCAAGCACATTGCAGATCATGGGTCCCTGTGGATGCAGATGGAGGTACAAAGAGAGTTGTAGGAACGACTAGAGTTAAGGGCTAGAGGTGAGGTTGATTGGATTGGAGGCTACTTGTTCCAAACTTTCTGAGCTTGGCCTCAAAAGTGAAAAGTGAATGTTTTAAGTATACACTTCTTTTATTTGATTTGATCTAATATGCCTAAAATATATTGTCTACTTCTAGAATCTGAAATTTCTCGTTAATAAAGTTAGGCTACACACTAATCGCACGCGGTCGCCTCACTTCGAATGAGAGTTCATAGAAGACGCTACAAATAATTTGCAGGTTTGTGGCAGAAAATGGTCAATGCATGCATATGTTACGATGGTGCAATTTTATTGAGATGAAATTAAAAAAAAAAAAAGATATGAGGCTTCAAGAATGGGCTGGGGAAGAAAACTTTTCTTCTCCTTTCTCTAGGACCAAGGACTCTTCAATTGTTTTGCATGGAAAGTCTACTAGCGACATAGTACAAGCAACAAAAAATGTAAAATGGCAATCCTTTTATCTTATAAAAGAGGAAGTGTGGGAATGAATAGCGTGCTTGCTATTCAACCCATAAATGGAAACGAAATTAACTTTTTCTACTGCTCTGTCTTTGCATAAAAATATTCAGCCTTGTCAAGTGCTCTATCTCTTTATAAAAGTAATCAACTTTTTATGGTGCTCTGCCTCTGCATAAAATTAATCAGCCTTTTTTGGTTCTCTATCTCTGCATAAAACTAATCAATCTTTTCTAGTGCTCTAGCTCTGCATAAAAAAAATCAGCCTTTTTCTGGTGCTCTATCTCTGCATAAACACCATCAACCTTTTCTAGTGCTCTCTATCTGCATTAAAATAATCAGCCTTTTTATAGTGCTTTATCTCTGCATGAAAATAGTCAAATGTATGAGGCAAAAAAATTTAATATGAATTAAGATAAAAACATGTTCCTATGGGAATACTAAATTTTTGAAATGGCAGTGGAGTTGGACTTGAATTCCAATGGTTATACCACTATATCCCCAAGGAGAGGGAGTGTTAATGTCAAGCACAAGAATTTACAGGACGGGAATACATTATGGAATCAAGAAGTATTTAAAATCTCCAAGTTTTTGAGAAAATCATATTTGAACTAATAAATGCTCAAATGCTCACTTTATCCTTCAAGAAGAGCACCTTCTGCGCGACTTTTTGCTCGATAAGCGCGTATTCCTAGAAATGGAAAAAATGTCACTATACGAGACCACACAAAGCAAATGACAAGTGATTTCACATGCTTGGTGTTGCCCAAGGACAACCACCAGCGCCTCCCTAGACATCATGTGCGCACACAAAGGAATATTTGAGCACAAAATGGAATCACACCTCTCCCTTGGGTCACCATCCATCATGTACCAAGGGAGGGAAGGAGGATTTGAAGCTCACGTATATAAACCCACCTAGAGATGAACAAAGGATGATCACAAGGTTATGCTGGCCAAAGTTGCCCAAGAAACACCAGCATTTTGTGTGACCCGGAGCTGGAGCTAAAGAGGACTCGATAGTTGGCCACCCAACATCTTAGTCCACCACAGCAGAGAGAGAGAGTGAGACTGCATCAGAGGCAGAGCTTGGAAGGCAACATCCCTGCATTAGGACCTAGAGCCATTGCCTAGGGGCCCTTTGGCAAGTGGGTAAAAATTTTTCTCCATTTCGAATGTTTAATAAGAAGAGACCATCGAGCCAACGTTTGCATTATTATCGTTTGGAACTCTCTATATAGCTTCTGTATATTTGTGTATTTTTAGTTTCAGTTTAACTAGAGCATACTTCATCATACTATTTCCATTAAATTTTATGCTTTTGAGCTCCCCCACTTTCTGCATGTTACCAATAGTTTAGAGAGTAGACCACACTCTCTAAGCTTGTGCGATTTCGTACACCCGTGCGACTAATCCACAACAACAGGATTGGCGACTCCACTAGGTAGTTTCAAGTTTATGTGGTTGTTCCATCTTTTAAAGGAGACCCTTTGTCTATGCTAGAGTGGAGCTGACAATCCTCTGGCCCATCTTGTAGTCCCTAGACTCACTAAGGTGAAAGACTGAAGAAGGCAGCACCTAATCTTTTTACTTGCAGGATTTTTTTGTGCAATTTTTCCTCATAGAGGCGCATTAGGCGCGTTCAGGAGTGACCTACGCGCAGGAAAGCACACTTGTCAATGGGCTTTTGTGCGCAAATTGCAGAGAGATTTTTTTCTCCCTATTTTCTGCATTTTTTTTGCTTGTAAGTGTGTTGGGAAGCCCCTAACATATCTACCAACACCTGTGTTGATACCCCACAGCTTATGAAAACTCATTTTTTGCTGCTTTATGTAGGCATTTAGTTAGTTTTCATTTAAGTTGTTTTTTGCAAAAAGTGTTCACATAGTTTAAGTAGGGGGAAAATTAACCATTGATTTCCAAACAATTTATGTTTTTTGCACATTATGGTATGCACACTTAGTTTAAATAGTCGAATAAGTGGCTCATGACCACACATGCATAAGTTAGCATAGAAATTGTTTAGTTTAAATTCAATTTTTGCATCTAGGAAATTGCAGGACTAGGATTGAATCGCCAATTAGAGCAAGTAATCTCTGTTGTCTTTGCACCATTTTGTGACCCTAGAAAAGCATATGAACGCTCTACATTTTTTATTCTCCATCTCCCTTTAGTCACTCACATAGACTAATTAGGAATATTTGGAAGCGACCCATTATCCACAAATGCTTTCCGTTTGAGCAAGGAGCAACGTCACATAGTTTAACTAGGGGAATTTTGTAAAGGATCACCGATATCCATATGTTAAAATTATGAGATTTTTCACCATATGCTAACACACATACACCCACTAAGAAAAGAAATCCACGTAAAAATAACTTAAACCAACTCACTAAATTATCCCCACAGGGGCCACAAGAGAATTTAGATATTAAGTTAGGATCAATGGGGTAGGCATCCAATAAGCCATCTTGATCACACTTCACATTGAAACATATAATTTTTGTATTGAGGGAGCTTTTAAATCCACCTATCAGCCCACGGAAAAGAAAACCCGAGCGTGGTAGAGACTCGATTTAGAGGGGGTTAGGCTTAGGCGCAATGCTCGCGGTATCAGTTGGGGCTACCTGACCCAACTGATACTCGGTACTATTAGCTGACTACCGAGAAGCCCAAGACTCGAACGTTCACGTGGGACGGTGGTTCTTAGTGGCCAAAACTGGGGCATCCTTTACCCTATAGGTGATGGTGCAGGCAAGCGCCAGACCCTCTACCCTTACCTTGGTTGATTCTCTTCGGCTGGCTGGGGGCATCACTAGCTTTTACGGGATGTTGTGCCAGCACTCGTAAGAAATCCTTTCAAGGCCCCGTTACATTTGAGTGTGTGAGGACGTATTAGGCATTCTAGGATTTTGAGTATCACGCGCAAACAAAAAAAACCATTTTTTGCTTGATTGATTACATATATTAAGTTAAAGGAAAATTCATTTCATTTTCGCTTTGTTTTATGTATGTGGCCATAAATTTGTCGTTATCACAGACTTGATCCGCTCAAAATTTTTCCAAAACCTAACCCGATCGACACTAAAATGGTTCCAATGGAACCTCGTCGGTCCAGGGGTCTTTTGGACCTCCCCTATTACCAGGAGGGGTTCTAGGTCTTTCGCTGTTTAGGCGTCAAAGACGGAACATTGCCATAGTGGTTGGTTCCTCCTTTCTTGGAGAAACCTTAGTTGGGAACCCTAGTCGGTCTCCCAACACCAGCGCATCCCATATGAGAAGCTAGCTGAATTAACAACAAGCTATGTCACAGCCTAACCCTCGTTCTAACTAGAACTTAGTGTATTCACACATTTCCATGGCGTCAACCTCCCTGTCACCCTTCTTAGCGGCGTTAAATCTACCATATTTGACCAAGCTCACCAATGACCCCATCGCACATGACCCCAATTGGGCTCCCATGCCCACAAAGCTCCCTTTAGACATACCAAAGTTTGAAGGCAAGCAAGCGGAAGACACGAGAAATCATATAATGACCTTTCACTTGTGGTGCTCATCGAATAGCTTCATTGGAAATACTATTCGGTTGAGGCTATTTCAACGCACTCTTATGGGAGTGGCCGCGAAATTGTACGTGGAGCAACCTCCTGCTTCACATGGAACCTTTAGCGCCCTCGCTACCACGTTCCTCACATACTTTCAATTTCCCATTCACCACAATTCGGGAATGGAGTTACTGACTCATTTCAGACAATCCCCCTCTACCCATATTTCAGAACATCTCCATGAGTGGAGGCGACGTCGCAGTTTATGTAAAGCAAAACTCGACAACCAAGTCCTTTTAGATTTACTCTTGAAAACTCTGACGGCGGAGATTTAAAAGGATGTGGCGCAACGTAACCCCACATCCGAAAAGGATGCAATCAGTGAAGCCCAACAGCTTGAACTGATCTACACGCAATCAAGATTCATATACAATATCCTACCCAATGCCTCGCGCCTGCAATATTATCAAGAATTTCTAGGTGCGTCTAACTCTGCAGACAAACTTATTGGGTCAACGACCCAAGGGTACCTAGGCAATAGCAAACAGAATCTCGGTTACACACATGGGTCTACCCAGAACATTTCTCAACCCGGATTTCAAAGTTATCATATGCAACAGCAAAATTTGACTAATAGGGTGCCAACGTATCGCCAAGGAGGACCTTATCCTCCGGCTGAGGGGACCCAGTACGTAGGAAGAAAAACTAACGGAAGAACTCCCCCCCAACGGCCAGGTGCAAACATGGGACAACAATATGCTCAGTCTCAAGCACATAACCCACCTATGCAAAAAAATGCACAGGTGAAATTTTTGCATCCGTTCCAAAATCAACCACACTAGTATGATCAGGAGAACTACCCTCCTAACATGGTTAAGAGAAAGGTAAAAAACAAACCCAAATGGAACCCTGGACAGGGGGATAGCAACCAACAGCACCCACCGCGATCCTATGCTGGAGGTAACTCCAACCGGAATCAAAATCAGGAGCTAAGCAATGCCCAAAGGCAAGGAAAAAGGCCACCTCTATGAATAAACCATTCTTGTTCAATATGTGGTGAGTACGGGCACTATACTCACCACTGTCCCGAACTCCCTGAGCTTAAAAAGCTTCAGAGTAACCGAGGACAAGGAGGATCTTCCTAGAAAACTACAGTGATGCAAGAACCCTTCCCCCATCAAGGAACGGTCAGCACACAACAGCGAAACCCTGACGATTCCAGGAAAAACAACCATGAAATTTACATGGGTGGGGAAGAATTTTTTTTTCAAACTCGGAATCGCAGCTACGATACCCCACCAGACACCATTACATCAGGGGCTAGTACGAGCGCACCGACAGTACCTTTAGCCATTCCAAAGATTCCTTTGGAACCATTGCCAAAAATGGTAAAAGGTACTAATAGGCGAGCATGTAATTAATCCAAAGTAGCCCACAATTATAGCATCGTAGATGATTTAGCTCAATCACCTGCTGCTATGTCCGCATTGGAAGTACTGCAGTTGTGCCCAAAACAATGGAAAGCCCTACTTTCTGCATTATGTGCTGTCGACCCTGCTGGCACGCGCATGATGACTTTTGATTTAGACAAAGCCACCCCTAGGCTTCCCTCCATGGTCGCCTTCCAGATACCAGTATCGGTACAGAATATCACTATTCACCGATGTGTCATTAACGAGGGTGCATCCACATGCATCATGTCAAAGAATGTATGGTAGAAGTTAGGAGGCCTCGAACTCAAACCTTCAGTCATCACACTCACATCATACGACGGTCGTCCCTCGACCCCCATCGATCTCTTCCAAAATGTACCGGTCTGCTTAGCCGGCAAGACGGTCCACATAGACATCGAAGTCTTGGACGCTCACTTGGATTACAATATACTCCTTGGGCGGAGTTACATGTACGCCATGTCTACCATAGCATCCTTCGTCATTCACATCATGACGTTCCCCCACGAGGATCGAATCATCACAGTAGACCAGCTGACGCACAGTGAAAAGTGTCCCTTGACCAACACATATATGGTTCTACCCTATGTAGATACAGCCATAGATGGTCTTTCACGGTATCAAGAATATGGCCCTGGCCAATTCAAACTGTCATTCGTCTAAGGGTCATTCTTAGGAGATCCTCCTATTACCCCTTAGGTATAGCCTAATGCCACAGAGGCCCCGGTATGCATGATGTCCACATCAAGCACCGAGGTTAATCAGGACACGGACTCAAGCAGTAACGACACTGGGGCATCAGCTATGGCTACCTCCCTAATCTTCGCCACCTCCCAAACTCCTTTCCTCTACCCACCTCCTGGCTTCACCTCCCAGTAGGTCTTGGCAACACTGGTGTTACCCAACATATCATTGGCTTTCCAAGTTTGGTACCTTGTTCCCCCTTCAGGAACAGTAGATACCAACGTTACTGCATTTGGGTTAAAACTCCCCAGTCCTGAGGAGCCCCACCCTACCCAAGCAACGGTTGAAACCACCCCCGCAAGGGAAATTCCCATTGTGAAATCGGTTACCATGGCCAAGAATATCACCAAGAGGAGAAAGAAAGCGGTGATCCCCACCATGCAAAGGGAGTCATCAACCTGCGCTATATGTGATGTCACAAGACACCCTACCCACATATGCCTGGATTTGGAAGAATTAAAACCACTCCTCGCCTGCGAGGCAGGCATCTCGACACAGTGTTCCCATAAAAAAGAACTTGCAACCAAAAGTCCAAGCAAACTGTTGCGTACCAATCACGCATGTGCTATCTGTGATACCTATGGGTACTATACCCACCATTTCCCAGAAATACCACGATATAGGGACGCCTTACATGCGGTCAAGCGATCCTATCAAGAGGACCCCTCCATCCAGTCTATCAATGATGAACCTTGTACCATCCGATAAGGAACCTGGTTGCCTTATCCTCTTGAGTTATCACACGCGTCAATTATTGCAAATGGTTTGATCGAGTCTTTGACCCAAGGTCACCTAGGTGGTAGTAATCTGTATGCGGGAAGTTAGCAGGCGCGTCATCTACTGCAGATGGTTTGATACAATTCTTTGACCCAAGATCACCTAAGCAGCAGTAGCACCCATGATACTCAGAGAGTTACCAGATAGGTAGATTCTGCAGACATCTTGATCGGGTCTTCGACCCTAGATATCCTATGCAGCAGTAACACCTAGGTAGGTAGATTCTGCAGACGACTTGATTAGGTCTTTGACCCAAGATCTCCTAGGCAGCAGTAACACCCATAGTAGTTAGGGAGTTACCAGGTAGGCAGATTTTGCACATGGCTTGATTGGGTCTTTGACCCAGGATCACCTAGGCAACAGTAGTACCGTGCGCATCGATTCTGCAAACGGATTGATCAAGTCTTTGGCCCAAGGACACCTAGGCAACAGTGATCAATACCCTGGATACTCATACGATTCTACTTAGAACGTATCACAACCTAGCTATCATGAAAGTCACCCCGTCACTCATATACCAACCGGGGACAAGGGAACCAATATCCCCCATTCCCCGCACATAATGGACCAATGGCACAATGTAATGTGCCAGTCAATCTAGTGCAACCCTTCCTAGGCTCATCAACAACCATACAACTAGGAGAATTATGACAATCCTCCAAATGCTGCAAAAAGAAGTTGAGGAAAAAACAAAAGGGAGATCCTGGACAGGGGGCAGTAACCGAAAATTCCCCCACTGATCTCAGTCTGGGGGCAACCCCAACTGAAATCAAAATTAGGATCCAAGTAACAACTCCCAAGGGAAAAATGGAGATTAGAGTATCTTATCACCAGACTGAAAGCAACACTGTGATCAACACTCCATAACAAATAGAGGCGATGCCACACATTCACACTCCTGGAAAAATAAATTTTCAGCGCCGGCAGGTATGCACCCTCCCATCTTATTTTTTAAATCTCTTGCCCTTCAATAATGTTTTGATGAAAATAATATGCTTTCACTTGAGGTAGTTGTTTTTTCAGGAAGAACCCGCAAACCGTTCACAACACCATCCACTGAAAGTTCCAGGGCAGGTATCATTCTACCCTCAGAATGATAGAGTCCCAGAAAACTTTGCATATCCTGACATCATTTCTCCATCAGAAATAAACCATAGGGTCCTCATACCCGACCACGTTTATCATCACCTCACCTCGCATATGATAAACGTTTTTGTTGGTTGGTAGAGCCTCCCCTCCATGGCGCTTGTCACCCAAAGTAGACCATATATCACATCACAAGTGATGCCATGGCTATAGCATTTCAGTCCAGGAAGCACCTCATGCCCATCCATCTATCATGCATAAGGTCAAGTTCACCATTCAAACTCAACCCTCTTCGTGGATGATCAGGTTGTACAATCATATTGAAAGAGCACCTCCGCACAACGCATTTGGCCCACCATACCTCCATCAGCATAGTCCCATCTGCGACATCTTCCGCTTCATCAACCCCGCACATGAGACCAACCAATGGGACCCCTATCCCTAGCAAAACACCGTCCTCACACCTTCAGTGAGCGACCCTCTTTCATGTTTTGGGGTACCCGTCTCTGTGTTTTGTACAAACCAATACCTATTATTTTATTCTTTTGGTAAGTGTACAAAGACAGCAAACGATGCCCTTCGCCACTTTTCCCTCATATTTCACCTTGTCTCCCATGGCAGCAATCCCTCATTCCCCTTGGCTGAAGTATTTCACTCACTTCATGCACGCACCATCCCGACATTCATAGCTATTCCCCGCCCTGGAAGTCCTACCAACTCCAGGAACTTTTCCTTTCAGAGATAACTATGACTGTCGCCAAGCTGCTCAAGTATACTTCGACCTCGGGCCACTGAATCCCCATCATCTGTTTTCAGTCACCTCTCACCAAAATGCCTATGTTAAACCGTTCATATCTCGGTCCCCGACCCCTCAGGTCGGAAACTCATGGTTCGGTTAAGGCTTCCTTTTTTTCAACCTCAACACCTCTTTTCCAAAAAGGAAGCGTTACCTTGGATAACCACTCCCCATGCAAAGGGGTATCCTCAGGTGCCACTGTGGGAGACATCATTTTCCACAAATGTCATCGATCCTCCTGACATTCGAACACAGCAAAAGCTTTCATGTCACGATGGTATCGTACCTTACAAACATTGCACTTTGATCAGATTTGTCGAAGAACCGTGCCTCCATAAGTGTCTCTGACAACAATGCTTACACGGCAAGGTCCCAGCCAGTACATATGTGTACATTGCGCAATGATATTCCATACCAAAATTATGCATATGGGTACCACATTCCACCAATCTTCAAAAAAAAAAGCCCCTGAGGGTGTCAATAGTCGTCGTCAACAACCACCAGCATCACTACCACAGTAGTGGCACAGGCAGCACATGTATCTGTCAATTTTGTTTAACTAGCCATAGCATCACGAGCATGGGACATGCCCGCCTCGTTGAAATTTTAAATATGTTGTATATTTTTTATGCTTGCAGGGGGTCCCTTAGGTCATGGTTATCTCGGAAACGGTGCAAGGTGTTGTCAATTCCAAAATACATGTAGACCTCTCTCTCTCTCTCTCTCTCTCTCTCTCTCTCTCTGCATACGATACAGAAAATAAAATATAATGTATTTTGGCTATAAATTTCTTCCAATCATACCAAACCCTAAACCTAGTATTCGGGTGCAACTGGAGACAGCCACGTTACATTATCTCATCCCTTAATGGTCTTGCGACATATGGGGACCGAATATGACATATGATTTATTACAAATGTGGGACCAAGAGGTCGGCCACTTAAATGACATGACTCCATAAAGCATCTTTTCTTTCAAGATATGGCGCCTCTCTTGTTAGCAGGTCTGCCAAGAAATTAAGGTAACCAGGTTTACGCTCGATATCAAAGTCATAGCTATCAAGCCATGCTGCCCATCTAAGCATTCTGGCATTTTGTCAGCTAAATCCTTGTTTAGCTTTATCATACCAGGCATAATCTTTAAATATGTTCTGAATAAGAACTTAACTGGCTTTAGGTACAATCTGAAGTGGTGAATGCTGTTTTTTGACTGCCAGAATTTCTTTATGGATGCTCTGATATTTTAGTTCTACACCATGGAATGATCCTGAAATGTAGGAACAGATGTGTTCTGTTGATCCAATCTTTTCGAGAAGGACACTTCCCCATGCAACGTTGGAAGCATCAGTCTCGAGAATGTAGAGACCTTCGTCTGTAGGAAGATGGAGAGGAGGGAGAAACTGGACTTTCTCCTTTATAGTTCATATAAAGGACAGCCACTAACGCCTCCCTAGACATCATGTGAGCACACAAAGGAATATTTGAGCACACAATGGAATCACACCTCTCCCTTGGGTCACCATCCATCATGTACCAAGGGAGGGAAGGAGGATTTGAAGCTCACCTATATATTCCCAGCAAGAGATGAAAAAAGGGTGATCACAAGGTTATGCTGGCCAAAGTTGCCCAAGCAACACTAGCATTGTGTGTGACCCGAGGCTGGAACTAAAGAGGACTCGATAGTTGGCCACCCAACATCTTAGTCTACCACAGCAGAGAGAGAGAGAGAGTGAGACTGCATCAGAGACAGAGCTTGGAAGGCAACATCCTTGCATCGGGACCTCGAGCCATTGCCTAGGGGCCCTTTGGAAAGTGGGTAAAATTTCTTCTCCATTTCGAACGTTTAATAAGAAGAGGCCAGCGAGCCATCGTTTGCATTATTATCGTTTGGAACTCTCTATATAGCTTCTATATATTTGCTTTCTTTTAGTTTTAGTTTAACCAGAGCATACTTCAGCATACTATTTCCATTAAGTTTTATGCTTTTGAGCTCCCCCACTTTTTGCCTGTTACCAATAGTTTAGAGAGTAGACCACACTCTCTAAGCTTGTGCGATTTCGTACACCCGTGTGACTAATCCACAACAACAAGGAGCTTGATGTGAATGGTTTAGGGTGGAGCAGATGAGCATTGTATCTCAATGTGGCTTAGTCTTCTAACACACATGGTCAAGCAATAACTGCATTCGTGAACAAGATTCACAGCCAATATCCATTGCATTATGGCTTTATACATTGCTGGGAGATGAGAGATCCTTTCTTCTTTTCCCCTGAAGTTTCAACCCCGATCTAGTTCATTCCTAGTGTACCAATAAAATAGGCACCATTCTATAGATGCAATATGATGTAAACAACAAAATATACAACTATATACTTTGGAAATTCTTTGTCTTCTATTGTTTTTTGGCCCACTGAGTTGGGTGAAGACTACTTTTAACATTGAAAATTTCATATAAATTACAACGCATTCCTCAGAGTTTTGGTTTGATCGATATTCCAAAAAACATTCATGTTAGCATGCCAGAATTTGCGTATCTACTAACTAATATTGTATCTATAAAGAATCTCATGTATTTTTTTTAATCTTGTGTCGGTGAAACTCAATATTCAAATTCCCGTTAAACAAAATTTTCTAGCTTAGCATGGCCATACACATAGATCTCTCTCCCTAGTATTTAGAAAGAGGTTGAAGTGACCTAATGAAAGTATTGTTTCAATAATGTAAGGCATTGTGATTACTTAACATGGTTGTATTGTTCCCTGTTTAATAATGGCTTATTTTTAATATGATTCTGCAGAGTCACTACAAAATGGTTGAGCAACATTCAGCTAACATTATTTTCTTGTATCTCATCACATTGCAGATCATAATGTGTCTGTGGATGCAGATGGTGAAGGTTGTGCGAACTGCTAGATTGAAGGGCTATAGTTCCTTTCTCAGCTTCCATTCATTGCACATCACACTGTTACGCTATAAACAAGCCTGAACTTAAAATGTCACATTGATTATGTGCCTCTCTTTTGAGCAGGTCCAAAGACACGTGAAAACTTGTATGGAGGTAACAGAAGAGTACTTGTATTCAGTTCAAGAGTTAAGGCAAGGAAAAATCTATCATGTTACAAGCTGGGGTCAATCGGATTGGGAGCTACTCGTTCGATATATTCTGAGTTGGCATCAAAAGTGAATGTTTTAAGTTTTTTTTTCACTTTCTCTACTATGCCTAAAATATCTTTTCTATTTCCAGAATTTGAAATTTCCCATCAATTCGGCTAGGCTACAGGGTAATCTGTATACACCATCCTCAATTCGAATGAGAATTCAAATAAGATCCCTATAGAAAAATTGCAAGTTGGTGGTAGAAAACAGTCAAGGTATGCATATGGTACAATGGTGTAGTTTTAGCAAGAATAAATAAGAAAAGACACGAGGTTGCAATAATTGGCAGGAGAATAAAATATTTCTTCTCCTTTCTCTGTGACCAAGGACACTTCAATTATTTTCCATGAAAAGTCTACTAGTGACATAGTACACACATAAGAAAATGGCAATCCTTTATCTGAAGAAAAAGGAAGCTTATGAATGAATGGTGTGATTTTTGTCCAACCCATGGAAACGACATTGTCGTTTTCTAAAGCTCTATCTCTCCATAAAAATAATCAGCCTTTTCTAGTGCCCTATCTCTGCATAAAAATAATCAACCTTCTCCACTGCTCTATCTCTGCATGAGTACAATCAACCTTTTCTAGTGCTCTATCTCTACATGAAAATAGTCAAATGTATGAGGCAACATAATTTTATATGAATCAAGTTAAAAAAATGCTCAAACAGGAATAATAAATTCTCAAATTGGCAGAAAAATTGGACTTGAATTCCAATGGTTATACCACTATATCCTACATGGAAAGGGAGAATGATATGAGTGACTTGCGGTTAAGAAAATGAGAATTGTATATCAATGTTGGCTTAGACTTTGGCACATATGAGAAATCTGAAACTACATTCATGAATGATATTCAGAGGCAATGGCCATTGCATTATGGCTTGATACATTGCTGGGAGATGATAGATACTATCTTCTTTTCCCCTTAAGTTTCAACCTTTATCGATTCCTTTTCTAGCATACCAATACGATAAGCACCATTCTACATATGTATGATGATGTAAATAACAAAATTATACAACTCCGAAAATTCTTTGTTTTCGATTCTTCTTAGTAAGGCTGAGTTGGGTCAAGACTAATTTTAACATTGAAAAGTTCATATAAATTACACTGCATGCCTGATACGTTTGGTAAACATTCATGTTAGCATGACATAATTTATGTATCTACTAAGCAATATTGCAATTTTTTAAATCTTGTGTTCGTGAAACTCAATATTCAAAATACCCTTAGAAAAATATTTTGGTTTAGCATGGGCATACACACCAGTCTCTACCCAAGAACAAATAAGCTGAAGTAACTTAATGAAAATATTGATTCGATAATGTAAGGAATTGTGAGTACTTAACATGGGCGGGTTGTTTCCTACTTTAATCATAGCTTATTATGAATCTTTGTTCGCAGAGTCTTTATAAAATGGTTGATTAGCAGATAATAGAAAGTTCTCAATTTTGAGTTTGTGAAGCTAAGGGCTCAAAAATTTACTTCATGCTTATTAGACACTCATTCAATGGTTATTATGCACCTGCATTCTCCTATAAGTCTACACTAGAAACTTATGTAATTTATATATATATACATTGTTGTCAATGTTAATGATCATGTATGATAGAAGTTTGAAGGGTTAATCGAAATATCCATCACAGATGTATATTATTGACATGTAAGCACAAAGGAGATAGAAGAATCTATGAAAACTAGGAAAACGTCACTTTATAGGGCGAACGAAACTATTAACAAAGGGATCACGTACTTCTTATTCCATATAAGCGATGGTGGAATTTTTCCAAAAGGTTTATGCAAATTTTCTTCATGGATTTCTCCTTAAATCTATATTTCTTCTTTGGGTGAAGTATCCTTCCTCCAGAAAGAATGTTTGCATTGTGTCATGTCAAATCCACCTAGGTATTGTCGTCAATCAAATTTTGAGATACATATTGCTATATTCGATATAACTAGTTTGATAAACAGATAACACCACTTCCTAGACATGGAGGAGGCCTTGAAATGCCCAGGTTACCGAAGCGGTCTAGTTTAAACAACACCGTTAGAATTCAAAAAGGTTTCCATGTTGTTTTTGTAAAAAAAGGTTTTCAATTTTTTTCCGGGCTGAGGAGAGTCACAACTATGTGCTTTGGTTTATTTCTGTTAGAGACTATGCATTTGGTTTATGGTCCCTAGACCATTTTAAATTCTCCAAATGATGATTTATTTTCTATGACTAACGATGCAATAAGAGAAGGAATATCTAGATAACAATATTTTTTAAATATCTCAGCACATTGTAGATCATACGATCCCTATGGATGCAGATGGAGGCACAGAGAAGGCCGTGAAAACCCCTAGAGTTAAGAGGTATAATTCGTTTCATGGCTTCAATTCATTGTGCATGACTCTATTACACTATAGAGGAGTGTGAACTTAAAATGTCACATTGATTGTGTTTCTCTCTTTTGAGCAGGTCCAAAGGCACTTGCAACTTCGTATGGAAGCACAAAGAAAGTTTGTGCAGTCAATTCTAGAGAAAGTGGGGAAACTCTTGCAAGTTACAACTTGGGGTCAATTGGATTGGAAGTTACTTGTTCAAAAAAGTTTGAGAAGGCCTCAAGACTTAAAAGTGAATGTTTTTAAATATACATTTTCTAATTTGACCATCTCTACTTTGACTAAAATATATGTTCTATTTCCATAATCTAAAATTTCTCGTCAATAGCTCTAGGTTGCAAACTCGTTTGGATACAGTTCCCTCAGTTCGAATGAGATTTTTGCAAATATTCCTACAGAAAACGGTCAAGATATGCATATGATATACAATAGCACAATTTTAGTAGTAAGAAATAAAAAAATATACAATGTTGAAAGAATTGTCACGAGAAGAAAAACTTTCTTTCTTCTACTTATTCTCAGACCAATGACTCTTCAACCATTTTGAATGAGAAGACAACTAGTGACATAGTACACACATAATAAAATGACAAACATTTATATGGGAAAAAAAGGAAGCATGTGAATGAATGGAGTGCTTGTTCTTCAACCCATACCAACAACATTAGCCTTTTCCAGTGCTTTGTCTCTGCATAAAAATGGTCAGCCTTTAATAGTGCTCTATATGTGCATGAAAATAGTCAAATGCACGAGGCAACAAAATTTTATATGAATCAAAATAAAACATTTTCCAACAGGAATAATAAATTCTCAAACTGGTTGCGGAATTAGACTTGATTTCCAAAGGTTATACCATTGTATCCTCCAAGGAATGGGGGCTTTGATATGAATGGTTTTGTGTGGAGAATATGAGTCTTCGACACATATGAGAAAAGCAGTAGTTGCATTCATGAATGAGTATTAGAGCCAATAGCCATTGTATTATGGCTTTATACATCACTCAGAGATGATAATTCCTTTGGTCTTTTTCCCTTGAGTTTTAACCCCGATCGAGTCCTATGTGAGCATATCAATAGGGTACGTGGCATTCTAAATTTTATGTGCGATGATGTAAATAATATGATTATACAAATACAAGCTCTTGAAATTCTTTGGCTTCAATTGTTCATTTTTTCCACTGAGTTTGGTCAACAAAGTTCATATAATATATAATGCATGCCTAAGAATTTTGGTTTGGTCCATTTTTCCAGAAACCATTCATGTTATCATCCCATAATTTATCTATGCACTCAATAATATTGTATTTGTAAAGAATCTCGTGTTTTTTTCTTTTAAGCTTGTGGCAGTGAAAATCAAGCTTCAAATTCTCTGTGTTGGTGAAACTCAAGATTCAACTTCTCGATAAACAAATATTTTGGTCTAGCATGGGAATACACATCGGTCTCTCTCCCCTAGATTTTACCTAAAGAGAAAGAGGTCAAGGTGATGTAATGGAAATTATGATTCGATAACTTAAGGCATTATAACTACTTAAAATGGGTGGACTGTTGATTTGGGTATTCCTATTTAATTAAATTATAGCTCATTGTTAGTCTATGGCTGCAGAGTCATTGTTAAAAAGGTTGACTAATATATACGATGGATTTATCAAATTTGATTTGGTGAAACACATGGCTCAAAGCTTCACTTCATACTTACTAAGCACCCACTCCCTGTTTATTAGGCACCCACATTCTCCTCTAAGTCTACACTTGTATTGCCAACTTATGGCATTTATGTGAACACTATTACTAATGCCACCAATCATTGTAAAAGAGAAGTGTGCAGGGTCAACAGGAATACTCATCATGGATGGATATGATAGCCACGTAAGCAAAGGAGATAGGTAGAAGAATCTATGCCACTGAGAAAAAAATTACTTTATATGCCAAAATAAACTATTATCAGTTGTAGACTGCAATTCATGTCACATATAAGTGATGGTGGAATTTTCCCAAAATGGTTATGCTAATTGTCTTCACATATCTCTCCTTTTAGATCTATTTTTCTTCTTTACAATTTAGTGTTCTAGCAAGATTGTTAGCATTGTGTCGTGTAAAATCCACCCGCGTATTGACATACATATTGAATGAATTTGAGTATGTCTTGCCTGGACCAATTCATGTTGCCCCTTGAAATCCAGAGGCCTTCATGTTACTACATTACATTGTTCATGCCCTATAGAATTTATTTGGTAACTTTCCATAATTTCCATTGTTCCTTTTACTATGCTAGTTTTGAGCATTGAGCATTGTTTGTCTAGTCCGATGACATAATTGCTTTATTTTTAAAAAATCAGATATCATTAAATTTGAGCCACCTTAAAGAAATTATTAAAAACACGGCTCATGAACTCAGTGAGGCTGGAGTGAAAGAGTTCAATTCGAACATTGCAAAATCTCAACAACAAAAATAATTCAAAATGGAAGTTTTTCTTCTACTTGTAGGCACTTACATATTACAATATTGACATTTCCCTTCAGCTACAAGTTGGATGGACTTGGCAATAAACTCCCCATGAGTTACACATAGCTAAGGATATAACTCATTGTTACTAATGTTGTTTACTCACCACTCAAGAATTTGACTCAGTTACAAAGAGTCAAACTTGGCTCCAAGGTAATTCAGTTTGACAACCAGGTCTAGCATCCTATCGACTTGTGAGCACCCAATTTTATTAGTTATGCTCCATAGAACCTATATTAGTTGTTTATCTCACTCTAGGTTTGAATGTGTGACCTCTTAGGAAGAATCATATGTTCTTAACCATTAAGCCTAATCGTGTTGTGCTCTAAGTTATTCATTTTTGTTAATCTATATTGTTTAAACAAATATTTTCAGCATTAGAACTTGAACTAATAGTGTTCAACAACATAATCATTAATTAAATTGGAATTGGATTTAGAATTAAACATATTAAGCCCAAAATCACAAATCCGATTTGAATCAAAATTGGCAGCTTGATCATGAACTCCTTAGAGGCTGAGTTGGACTAGATGACAGAAAATAAGAAACATGATTGGAACCAAACCAAACTAGGTTCAACTCCAAAGTCATGAGCAGGAGAAAAATGTTCAGCCAAGACATATGTAAAATATTCAATTATATATACCCAAGCTATTAAGCAGAACTCGTACAAAATAATAATAAAAATAATGATCAAGATATTAAACAACAATTTTACAAAGTTATTTTTTGTATGCAAAGAGGAGATGTAAGAATTAAATACATGAAACCCAATGGAATCTGTGTCATTTAATTGAAATATATCTTTGAAAGCGTTTTAAAAGTTTTTAACACATTTAAAAAAAACAAATTATAACATTGTAAAGAGTTTGAAAGGCATTTTTAAGTGTTTTAAAAGTGTTTTTAATTGTTTCAAAAGAATTTAAATAAATTGTTTCAAAAGAATTTAAATAAATTCTTTTAAAATGCTTTAAAGCACTTTAAAAGTATTTTTGAAGTGTTAAAGCATTTATTTATTAATAAGCGTTTAACATTAATATTTATTTATAAGATTCGAAGCGTTTCTTTAAGATTTAAGAGCATTTATATATAAGTTTAGTGCTTTTAATAAACGTTAAGCTTATAAGGTTTGTAACAACCCCAAAATTTAGCATGCAACTAATTATATGAAATATGCAATTAATAATCAACACAAAAGCTATTCAACTAATTGGCATAGAATTTTCAGAAAAAACCCGAGCAGAGACTTCCCTGTAGTGACGATATTGCTTACTTGTAATTTAAGAGTCGAAAGCTATTAGACACCAATGATATAAAAAAAATTAAGAATGCAATGGTAAATACATGGCACCCAATGGAATCTAATGACACTCGATGCAATACATTTTTGTATCAAAATACATAATATTGAGGTTCTAAATTGTCTCAATGATCCAAAAATAATTATACTATAGTCTACAATCAAATTCTCATCCAAATCTTGGTCCTCTACCCTTTGTACATTGATATATACACCCATTGTCCAATACCAACGTTTGTACCTTACCACAACGAATGCCATTTCACGTTACAATTCCATCAAGATAAGTCCATCGAAGATGGGTGGAATCATTAAATAGATCAAAACCAAGCTTTGGGTAGTTGTAGGGTTTTTTAAAACGATTAATTTGGGGATGACACAACACCAACTAAATTTATTGTTTTGCCTATGATTTATCGTAATAGCCAATTTTAACGGATTTTGTCTAGTTTTGATCAATAGTTCCTCAAATACAGTTGCTTCATCAAATTTCTTAGCACTCATAGTTCCCATTGGTTATAGTTCCTTTGCGTCAAAGATCCTAGTTCTTTGGACATAGTTCTTATAGTTCGTGGGACCTCTAAGGAAAGAAGTAGGAATTTGCCCACTAGGATTGAGAATTACAATGCTAAACCCTAGGTTGTGATATTATTAGGGATTTCGGAGTGGAAAATGGAAAGAGTAATATTGAGCTAATACAAATGAGCGGGTTGTTTCTAATTTTGGATCATTTTTAAATACCAAAAAGCACAGGGCGTTTTGGATTTTTAAATACAAAAAGGGCAAGTTGTTTCGGATTCGGGTCATTTTTAAATACAAAAAGAACAAGTTGTTTCGGATTCGGATCATTTTTAAATACAAAAAGAGTGGGTTGTTTCGGATGCGGACCATTTTTAAAATACAAAAGCAGGAGGTTGTTTCGGATTGGGTTCAATTTTAAATACAAAAAGAACGGGTAATTTGGGATTCAAATCATTTTTAAATACAAGAAGAGTAGATTGATAAAGGTTGTGATCATTTGTAAATACAAAAGAAAAAAGAGCAAGCTAGCTATTTGGGATTCAGATCATTTTTAATATTAAATAATAGGTTATTTCGGATTTGGATGATTTTAAAATACACTAACAAGAAGTTTCAGATTTGGATGATTTAGCAAGTTGAATCATTCATTTTTGTTTGGAATTTGAATTTAATGATTTTTGAAACAAAATCGAATTTGAATTTGAATTTAACGATTTTTGAAATAATATCGAATTTGAATTTGAATTTGAATTTAATGATTTTTGAAATAAAATGGAATTTAAAAATTAAAAAAAAAAATTTATTAAAATAGAAATAAAAATAATTTGTTTGGAATTGAAATCCAGAAATTGAATTTGAATTTAATGATTTCTGAAATAATATCGAATTTAAAAATTGATTTTTATTAAAATAGAAATAAAAATAATTAAAAATTGATTTTTATTAAAATAGAAATAAAAATAATTTGTTTGGAATTGGATTCCAATTCCAAAATAAATAAAAAAGCAGGCACGTTATCTTTCCACTGTAGGGAGAGGGAGGTAGTCGTTGCTCTGTGAAGCCAGCCAGCCTCACGCAGTCCCCTCCTCTCTAAGGCACATGACACTTCTCAAAATAAACTTTCGAACCCCACCTTTCGACAGGGGACCATACACCAACTCTCTACTTGGACAAGGGCGCACCTACATGCCTGTTAATACTTCACGCCCAACAGTATCAACGCTTTGGTATCCTCAACGCTGGTGCGTGTGGGATATATATATATGTCACCCTCACTCACCACACCATTATTGTCTCTGCTCGCCTCATCGTATCGTATATTGTGGCACAACTTCTTATTATTGTTATCATCCATCCATATTTTTGTCAACCACAGCGAGCAGAAGAACAAAACTGGAGGTGGAGAACAGAATCGATTGCTCACACGGACGCAGACAGCTTTATAATACGCATATTTCACACCAAATTCACCCATTTAAATGAAAAACTGCCTTTCTGGACGTGCAAGTGCAGGTGGATGTGGAGGTGAAGAAGAGAACTGCGTGTACAGTACATAAACCAATTGCTCACACACAGACAGCTTTAAAAAATATATATATATATATATTTCAAACCAAGCGGCGGTTTATGAATTCGCCCCAAATGTAAAATTGTCTTTCTCCTCCTCCTGTTTCTTGCAAATCCATGTGAACATATATATATATATATATATATATATATGCCTCGCCTCTTCACGATTTTGACATATTTCCATGTGAACATGCCCCCCTTCTCTTCTTGAAATTTCGATGGCCCTTTTCTTCTTCTTCTTGAAATTCAATTTTGACAAATTTTGAAATTTCGATGGCCCTTTTCTTCTTCTTGAAATTCAATTTTGACAAATTTCGATGGCCCTTCTCTCAATTTCCACATCCATATGAAATTATTTCAGCCTGCTCTCAATTTCCACATCCATATGCATATGAAGATGGGTGTTCACGATTTGGAGAAATTTGGACCTTCCACATCCTTGAAGATGCGTCGGCCTTCACGATTTTGAGGATTTCATTTCCAATTTCAATATTTCAGCGTGTCACGGCAGAGGAAAACCAAAATTAATTCACCCATCAAAATCTATCAACCGTTTTCTCCTCGGCAACAACATAATGGGAGTCCCATGCATATTGGCAGAGTTGGATATCACTTGTGGACTTCTCCGCCCAGCCCAGCTAATCCAATCCAATCCATTACTTTTGCAGCGCTGCAAGTATAAAAACCCTGCACTCAAAATCACCGTCCATTGTTCACGGTAAGCACCACCTCCAAGTCGCCTTCCAAAACTTGACGATGTACCACTCTAACTGCAACTCAAACACTGGTCTCTCATTTTTTAGAGGGAAAAGGCACTGAAAAACACTGGTCTCTCATTGTTTAGAGGGAAAATGGCACTGAAAATTGTCATAGAAGCCCTGGTTGTGTCAAAAGACTATATATATCAGTGTCTGTCTCTTTCTTTGAAGCTAGCTACTCATTGTAGCTGTATTCACATGTGTCATGCGTGTTTGTCCTGTTCAAGTTGTAAGCGACCTTGCATGTCTATTTCTTCAACTTCCAAGACTCAAGGAAGATACTTTTCATGAGCATTTGATGTGCAACAACATGAATACTCAAAACATTATGTTGCAGATTTAATCATTTGGTGAGGAGTGATGGAAGTAGCAATACCTTTAACTTTGTCGGAGTGTGAAGGTTTCTTATAATGAAACCATAGTCTCTTCTCTAATGTAACATAATGGGTGACCTATTTGTGCGGGTTATCACATGGGTTGGACTGTGTGTATAAAAGGAAGGAGGGTGTGCAGTATTTGATGGCATGCCCCTTTGCCGGTCATTCTTTTGTTTATACCTTCTATAGGAGAATTGGTGCAATGAAATGTCTCATTTTTTCTCCCCATCTATGTTCGTCGAGTTCGGATTTCCTTTTAATGGTCAATTTATGCGCAATGGTTGGTTACATGTGTATTCCATTGGTGTATCTATGTTATGCTTTTCTCTCAGATAAACTCATCAAACTTGACACCATATATTCAAGGAAATAGCTTGATGTGAGATGATGTTGTTGTCTTTGCATGTAGTGGACATCCATCACAAGGTTTTGGGCATAGAAGGGTTCACTACAAATAAACTCATCTGAGAAGGGAGGAGATTAAAGTTGTCAATAGTTTGAGATTAATATCTCTTGCACTTTTATCCATACATGTTTCCAAGTTAGATTGGTTTTGTTTGCCTTAGTTCATTTTCCTTCAATGTTTATAGTTGCGAAATGACATGAAACCCTAGTCCCTCATTGTTTAAAGGAAAAATCCACTTCAAAATGTTACATCATTCGGGATAAACATAAAGCCCTCTTGCGTCAAAATGGTATTATGCATTGTTAGTAATCTCTTCATTTGAAGTGGCCCATTGTATCTCTACATAACAAACCTAGGCAGTGATTTTTCGGGCATAGCATTGGTCTTAAAGAAACAAGCTCCGGGATAAGATAGAGCTCTCATTAGACCAACCCTTTTAGAGTAACGATGTTTATCATTTTGTACATGACACTGGTTAGGTCAAATTGGCCTGTTTTGGCATAGTTCCATAATTGTGTGGCCTAATTTCCCTATGGAGTTAATATATGGACCAAAGATTTTGGTGCTTTGCGTATTACACAAAACAAATGTTTTAGAGAAACACAATGCAAGATTTCGATGTGGCACGCAAGAAATGCGAGGTAGGTAATCATATTTATAGACCAGGTAGGGTTGTCAAGAATTGAATTTTGTGAGAGGAAAAAACACGTATTGGAGTGAGAGATTGAGAGAAATTTTCCTTTCAAGTACAACCATTAATATCATTAAAGTTAGTCCTGCTAAGTTTTTTAGTGCTAGCTTCATAAATGTACATCATTTTCTCACGGAGCAGTGATGTGGCGAGAACATTTTTTTGTTCATCAATCCTGTCGATATAATCAAGTTCGATTGGAAAGGAAATAATCAAATCTACCAACAAACATTGTAAATGAATTGAAGGCCTTTGTTTCCTTAACAAACTCAAGTGGATTAGGTGACCACGAGGAATAATACGTAGATTTTGAAATCATTTCTCACATAAAAGAAAACTTCCATTAAATATGTGATATTGATTCACTTACTGTAAAGTTGGCCGCTCTTTAAATTAATGCAATATTTTCTTTCCCAATGTCCTCCAATTTCCAAGTTAGGTGACGAGTGTTAGTTGTGGAGAGAAGCGAGAATATAGTAACAATATTGGGCTACACCATTAAGCCAATTTGTTATTGAAAGGGGAACAAGAGTGGCAAGCTTGAATTCATTGATTGTTTTCTAATGATGATATTATGATCGTCGATGGGGAAGATTATGATTCGTTGGAATCTATTGCATAGATTTTAGGGGAGAAACTAATTTCAAATTCCAAGTGTATTTGTGTAGTTGTTCCTTTGGATCTTGCTCAAGAGTTATCAATCATGTGGGTCATTTCCCTTTCTTTTCAAACATGATCTTATTGGATAATTGGGAGCTATTATAGGAATCATACCCATCAAAGTTCAAGATCAGTTCTGTGTCTTGAAAAAATGAATTGCACTTTTATATTCAATAAGCCAATAATTTGGTTATGTTCCATTCATATACAATCTAGCTTGCATGATAACACTTTAAAATTCTGTAAGCTAGGTAATTTCTCTAATCCCATTGTTTATGGCCTAGTTCACATTATTCGTTGAGGGAAAAAAAAAAAAAACCTGGTCCACTCTAGCCCATGGATCGAGGAGAAGAAGATTAAGAAATTAGAAGCAGAAATGACAGAATGGTTGAGAGCACACAAGTAAGGCCTCTCATAGGTAAGGAAGGACTAGGAATACCATTACGAAGAAGTCAAACTCCAAATTAGAGGGTAGGGCCTCTCTTAATTGGCACAGGAAGTAAAAAGTAAAGCCAACGCCAACCTATTCAAAGCCAAAAAGGCCAAAGAATATTTTTGGAGGTTAAAATCCTGAAGTCTCTAGTTGAGAGCAAGTTTCGGGAATAACATATTCCTTGATGGTTTCTCTCACAGTGAAATAAATCCCAAGCATCTTCCTAGAGGCATATGGCAATGACATCTAGTGGTTAGCCTTGATCACATTTGTGTCCGTCCCTAAGTCCTCTCTATTTTTGGTCAACCCTTGTTATCTTGGTGGACATTCTTATTCAAATTGGTCAAATGACATGGGCCTTCCTAGACACTTTCGTTTAGTGATTCAAGCATGGTGATACCTTTAGAGTGTGATTCATACTCCATTCATTTTAAATTAAGGTGTCATTAAGAGATTAAAAACACTAATTGACAAATAAAGCCATTGGGGTTTCAAACGCAATTGGAAAGAAGTAGAACAAAATGTGACAGTATCAAAAAACCAGTAGGCCAAAATGATGTTAGCCTACAAAATAAGTATGCCACAAGTGTGTGAGTTAACGACAAGCAAGAATCTCAAGAACTATTATTGGAGGCTACCGACGTGAGTGGTTTAGTGACAATTGTTAAGGTGATTGGACTTTGTTCAAGGTTCCTTGAACGGTTATAGATGAGTTGAGGTGCAAGTCTTGTGTGATTTTGACATCATCAAAATCCCCATGAGAGTAGTTGAAGGATTGTCGTGAGAAGTATTTCAAAATAAATCCATATTGGGCACTATGGAGTTTGGAGAAGAAAATGAGCCTCCCTCGACAAGGGAACTCTATGAACTATCGAGGGAAGCCTTGTGAGTAAGAAGAATGAGACAAAGAGTCGAGCATAGAAGAAGTGCCAAATAAAAATAATAATTACTGCGAGAGATTCGATGACATGATAACATCTAGGATAGAAACAAAATGATTATCTCCTTGCAATGGAACTCGAGGAACAATAAAAATAAGCCTCCAGAGTAAGATCGATAAGACAAAGATCTCAAGAGATAAGAGATGCATATTATATAGGTTATCCAAAATGAGTTGGAGAATCTCATTGTAAATCTAGAGAATCAAAAATCCACAAAGGGAATAGTTAAAAGGAATTTAAGAAAATTTCAAGGTTTTATGTCACTGTAGAGATCCTTTGGCACATGGAGAAACCATGTCTGAGTATCTCACTTTATACCTAAAGCTTGACCATAAAATGGATGGTTTTACATAATTTTTATCCTACACAAAAAGCATATGTTACGATGGTGCAATTTTATTGAGATGAAATTAAAAAAAAAGAAGATATGAGGCTGCAAGAATGGGCTGGGGAAGAAAAAATTTCTTCTCCTTTGTCTAGGACCAAGGACTCTCCAATTGTTTTGCATGGAAAGTCTACTAGCGACATAGTACAAGCAACACAAAATGTAAAATGGAAATCCTTTTATCTTATAAAAGAGGAAGTGTGGGAATGAATAGCGTGCTTGCTATTCAACCCATAAATGGAAACGAAATTAACTTTTTCTACTGCTCTGTCTTTGCATAAAAATATTCAGCCTTGTCAAGTGCTCTATCTCTTTATAAAAGTAATCAACTTTTTATGGTGCTCTGCCTCTACATAAAATTAATCGGCCTTTTTTGGTTCTCTATCTCTGCATAAAACTAATCAATCTTTTCTAGTGCTCTAGCTCTGCATAAAAACAATCAGCCTTTTTCTAGTGCTCTATCTCTGCATAAACACCATCAACCTTTTCTAGTGCTCTCTATCTGCATTAAAATAATCAGCCTTTTTATAGTGCTTTATCTCTGCATGAAAATAGTCAAATGTATGAGGCAGCAAAATTTAATATGAATCAAGATAAAAACATGTTCCTATGGGAATACTAAATTTTTGAAATGGCAGTGGAGTTGGACTTGAATTCCAATGGTTATACCACTATATCCCCAAGGAGAGGGAGTGTTAACACTGGAAAATCGTACACCAGAAGACGACATCAATTAATGTCAAGCACAAGGATTTACAGGACAGGAATACATTATGGAGTCAAGAAGTATTTAAAATCTCCAAGGTTTTGAGAAAATCATATTTGAACTAGTCATAAATGCTCAAATGCTCACTTTATCCTTCAAGAAGAGCGCCTTCTGCGCGAATTTTTGCTCGATAAGCACACATTCCTAGAAATGGAAAAAATGTCACTATACGGGACCACACAAAGCAAATGACAAGTGATTTCACATGCTTGGAGCTGCCTAAGGACAGCCACCAGCACCTCCCTAGACATCATGTGCGCACACAAAGGAATATTTGAGCACAAAATGGAATCACACCTCTCCCTTGGGTCACCATCCATCATGTACCAAGGGAAGGAAGGAGGATTTGAAGCTCACGTATATAAACCCAACTAGAGATGAACAAAGGATGAGCACAAGGTTATGCTGGCCAAAGTTGCCCAAGAAACACCAGCATTTTGTGTGACCCGGAGCTGAAGCTAAAGAGGACTAGATAGTTGGCCACCCAACATCTTAGTCCACCACAGCAGAGAGAGAGAGTGAGACTGCATCAGAGGCAGAGCTTGGAAGGCAACATCCTTGCATCAGGACCTAGAGCCATTGCCTAGGGGCCCTTTGGCAAGTGGGTAATTTTTTTTCTCCATTTCGAATGTTTAATAAGAAGAGACCATCGAGCCATCGTTTGAATTATTATCGTTTGGAACTCTCTATATAGATTCTGTATATTTGTGTATTTTTAGTTTTAGTTTAACCAGAGCATACTTCAGCATACTATTTCCATTAAGTTTTATGCTTTTGAGCTCCCCCACTTTCTGCCTGTTACCAATAGTTTAGAGAGTAGACCACACTCTCTAAGCTTGTGCGATTTCGTACACCCATGCGACTAATCCACAACAATAGGATTGGCGACTCCACTGGGTAGTTTCAAGTTTATGTGGTGTTGCCATCTTTTGAAGGAGACCCTTTGTCTATGCTAGAGTGGAGCTGACAATCCTCTGGCCCATCTTGCAGTCCCTAGACTCACTAAGGTGACAGACTGAAGAAGGCAGCACCTAATATTTTTACTTGCAGGATTTTTGTGCGCAATTTTTCCTCAAAAAGGTGAATTGGGCGCGTTCAGGAGTGACCTGCGCACAGGAAAGCACACTTGTCAATGGGCTTTTGTGCGCAAATTGCAGAGAGATTTTTTTCTCCCTATTTTCTGCATTTTTGCTGCTTGTAAGTGTGTTGGGCAGCCCCTAACATATCTGCCAACACCTGTGTTGATACCCCATAGCTTATGAAAACTTATTTTTTGCTGCTTTATGTAGGCATTTAGTTAGTTTTCATTTAAGTTTTTTTTTGCAAAAAGTGTTCACATATTTTAAGTAGGGGGCGAATTAACCATTGATTTCCGAACAATTTATGTTTTTTGCACATTATGGTATGCACACTTAGTTTAAATAGTCCAAATAAGTGGCTCATGACCACACATGCATAAGTTAGCATAGAAATTGTTTAGTTGAAATTCAATTTTTGCATCTAGGAAATTGCAGGACTAGGATTGAATCGCCAATTAGAGCAAGAAATCTTTGTTGTCTTTGCACCATTTGGTGACCCTAGAAAAGCATATGAACGCTCTTTATTTTTTATTCGCCATCTCCCTTTAGTCACTCACATAGACTAATTAGGAATATTTGGAAGTGACCCATTATCCACAAATGCTTTCCGTTTGAGCAAGGAGCAACGTCACATAGTTTAACTAGGGGACTTTTGTAAAGGATCACCGATATCCATATGTTAAAATTATGAGATTGTTCACCATACGCTCACACACATACACCCACTAAGAAAAGAAAGCCACCTAAAAATAACTTAAACCAACTCACTAAATTATCCCCACAGGGGCCACAAGAGAATCTATATATTAAGTTAGGATCAATGGGGTAGGCATCAAATAAGCCATCTTGATCACAATTCACATTGAAACATATAAGTTGTGTATTGAGGGAGCTTTTAAATCCACCTATCAGCCCACGGAAAAGAAAACCCGAGCGTGGCAGAGACTCGATTTAGAGGGGGTAGGCTTAGGCGCAGTGCGCGTGGTATCAGTTGGGGCTACCTGACCCGACTGATACTCGGTACTATTAGCTAACTACCGAGAAGCCCAAGACTCGAACGCTCACTTTGGACGGTGGTTTTTAGTGGCCAAAATTGGGGCATCCTTTACCCTATAGGTGATGGTGCAGGCAAGCGCCAGACCCTCTACCCTTACCTTGGTTGATTCTCTTCGGCTGGCTGGGGGCATCACCAGCTTTTACGGGATGTTGTGCCAGCACTCGCAAGAAATCCTCTCAAGGCCCCGTTACATTTGAGTGTGTGAGGACATATTAGGCATTCTAGGATTTTGAATATCATGTGCAAACAAACAAAACCATTTTTTTCTTGATTGATTACATATATTAAGTTAAAGGAAAATTCATTTCATTTTCGCTTTGTTTTATGTATGTGGCCATAAATTTGTCGTTATCACAGACTCGATCCCCTCAAAATTTTTCCAAAACCTAACCCGATCGACACTCGAATGGTTCCAATGGAACCTCATCGGTCCAGGGGTCTTTTGGACCTCCCCTATTACCAGGAGGGGTTCCAGGTCTTTTGCTGTTTAGGCGTCAAAGATAGAACATTGCCACAATGGTTGGTTCCTCCTTTCTTGGAGCAACCTTAGTTGGGAACCCTAGTCGGTATCCCAACACCAGCGCATCCCATACGAGAAGCTAGTTGAATTAACAACGAGCTACGTCATAGCCTAACCCTCGTTCTAACTAGAACTTAGTGTCTTCACATGTTTCCATGGCGTCAACCTCCCTGTCACCCTTCTTAGCGGCGTTAAATCTACCATATTTGACCAAGCTCACCAATGACCCCATCGCACACGACCCCAATTGGGCTCCCATGCCCACGAAGCTCCCTTTAGACATACCAAAGTTTGAAGGCAAGCAAGTGGAAGACACAGGAAATCATATAATGACCTTTCACTTGTGGTGCTCATCGAATAGCTTCATTGGCAATACTATTCGGTTGAGGCTATTTCAACACACTCTTATGGGAGTGGCCACGAAATGGTACGTGGAGCAACCTCCTGCTTCACATGGAACCTTTAGCTCCCTCGCTACCACGTTCCTCAAATACTTTCAATTGCCCATTCACCACAATTCTGGAATGGAGTTACTGACTCATTTCAGACAATCCCCCTCTACCCATATTTCAGAGCATCTCCATGAGTGGAGGCGGCGTCGCAGTTTATGCAAAGCAAAACTCAACAACCAAGTCCTTTTAGATTTATTCTTGAAAACTCTGATGGCGGAGATTTCAAAGGATGTGGCGCAACGTAACCCCACATCCGAAGAGGATGCAATCAGTGAAGCCCAACAGCTTGAACTGATCTACACACAATCAGGATTCATATACAATATCCTGCCCAATGCCTCACGCCTACAATATTATCAAGAATTTCCAGGTGCGTCTAACTCTGAAGACAGACTTATTGGGTCAACGACCCAAGGGTACCTAGGTAGTAGCAAACAGAATCTCGGTTACACACATGGGTCTACCCAGAACATGTCTCAACCCAGATTTCAAAGTCATCATATGCAGCAGCAAAATTTGACTAATAGGGTGCCAGCGTATCGCCAACGAGGACCTTATCCTCCGTCTGAGGGGACCCAGTATGCAGGAAGAAAAACTAATGGAAGAACTCCCCCCCAACGGCCAGGTGCAAACATGGGACAGCAATATGCTCAGTCTCAAGCACATAATTCACCTACGCAAAACAATGCACAGGTGAAATTTGTGCAGCTGTTCCAAAATCAACCACACTAGTATGATCAGGAGAACTACCCTCCTAACGTGGTTAAGAGAAAGGTAAAAAACAAACCCAAAGGGAACCTTGGACAGGGGGGTAGCAACCAACATCTCCCACCGCGATCCTAGGCTGGAGGTAGCTCCAACCGGAATCAAAACCAGGAGCCAAGCAATGCCCAAAGGCAAGGCAAAAGGCCACCTCTATGAATAAACCATTCTTTTTCAATATGTGGTGAGTACGGGCACTATACTCACCACTGTCCCGAACTCCCTGAGCTTAAAAAGCTTCAGAGTAACCGAGGACAAGGAGGATCTTCCTAGAAAACTGCGGTGATGCAAGAACCCTTCCCCCATCAAGGAATGGTCAGCACACAACAGCGGAACCTCGACGATTCCAGGAAAAACAACCATGAAATTTACATGGCTGGGGAAGAAATGTTTTTTCAAACTCGGAATCGCAGCTACGACACCCCACCAGACACCAGTACATCAGGGGCTAGTACGAGCGCACCGACAGTACCTTTAGCCATTCCAAAGATTCCTTTGGAACCATTGCCAAAAATGGTAAAAGGTCCTAATAGGCGAGCATGTAATTAATCCAAAGTAGCCCAGAATTTTAGCATCGTAGATGATTTACCTCAATCACCTGCTGCTATGTCTGCATTGGAAGTACTGCAGTCGTGCCCAAAACAATGGAAAGCCCTACTTTCCGCATTATGCGCTGTTGACCCTGCTGGCACACGTATGATGGCTTTTGATTTAGACAAAGCCACCCCTAGGCTTCCCTCCATGGTCGCCTTCCAGATACCAGTATCGGTACAGAATATCACTATTCACCGATGTGTCATTGACGAGGGTGCATCCACATGCATCATGTCAAAGAATGTATGGTAGAAGTTAGGAGGCCTCGAACTCAAACCTTCAGTCATCACACTCAGATCATACGACGGTCGTCCCTCGACCCCCGTCGATCTATTCCAAAATTTACTGGTCTACTTAGCCAGCAAGACGGTCCACATAGACATCGAAGTCTTGGACACTCACTTGGATTACAATATACTCCTTGGGCGGAGTTACATGTATGCCATGTCTGCCATAGCATCCTCCGTCTTTCGCATCACGATGTTCCCCCACGAGGATCGAATCATCACAGTAGACCAGATGACACACAGTTAAAAGTGTCCCTTGACCAACACATATGTGATTCTACCCTATGTAGATAGAGCCACAGATGGTCTTTCACGGTATCAAGAATATGGCCCTGGCCAACTCAAACCGTCATTCGTCCAAGGGTAATTCCTAGGAGATCCTCCCATTACCCCTTAGGTATAGCTTAATGCCACAGAGGCCCCGGTATGCATGATTTCCACATCAAGCACCGAGGTTAGTCAGGACACGGACTCAAGCAGTAACGACACTCGGGCATCAGCTACGGCTGCCTCTCTAGTCTTCGCCGCCTCCCAAACTCTTTTCCTCTACCCACCTCCTGGCTTCACCTCCCAGTAGGTCTTGGCAACACTGGTGTTACCCAACATATCATTGGCTTTCCCAGTTTGGTACCTTGTTCCCCCTTCAGGAACAATAGCTACCAACGTTACTGCATTTGGGTTAAAACTCCCCAGTCCTGAGGAGCCCCAGCCTACCCAAGCAACGGTTGAAACCGCCCCCGCAAGGGAAATTCCCATTGTGAAATTGGTTACCATGGCCAAGAAGATCACCAAGAGGGGAAAGAAAGCGGTGATCCCCACCATGCAAAGGGAGTCATCATCCTGCACTATATGTGATGTCACAAGACACCCTACCCACATATGCCTGGATTTGGACAAATTAAAACCACTCCTCGGCTGTGAGGCAGGCATCTCGACACAACATTCCCATAAAAAGGAACTTGCAACCAAAATTCCAAGCAAACTGTTGCGTACCAATCACGCATGCGCTATCTGTGATACCTATGGGTACTATACCCACCATTTCCAAGAAATACCATGATATAGGGATGCCTTACATGCGATCGAGTGATCCTATCAAGAGGACCCCTTCATCCAGTCTATCAACGATGAACCTTGTACCATCCTATACATGCAGGAGGAGAAACAGTCACCAGAAAGACAACCATTTGTCCCTCCTCCCCCCAAACCACCATACACCAACCTGGGATAGGGTGGTCGCCTTATCCTCTTGAGTTATCACACGCGTCGATTATTGCAGACGGTTTGATCAAGTCTTTGACCCAAG
>JAXQQM020077607.1:0-87500 GCA_034641835.2 Pinus albicaulis | reverse complement strand
TTCTGTGGAGTTTTACTTGAATAACTCAAGATTATGTTCTTGTCAATGGGCTCACGCATACATCCTCTTACCTCGAAAGGCTCATTGGAATTGAAAACATATATAATGAAAATGGCTTCATTTGCAAGCATGTCACCACATCCCTGTATATAGGACTCTCACAAGAATATTGATGGTGGAAGTGTTGTGGAGAACCAATTAATAAGCCATGAATGGGGGGAAACTATTCCTAGAAAGTCCCCTAGCCATTTGCACTCAACCCCACCCTTTTTTTCACAACCACAAGCATACAACCCCACCATTTTTTTCACAGCCACAAGCATACACATGAGCATACCATCAACTAGAATTGAGCCTTGAAGGGGAAAATAACAACTTCTCACTTTCATCAACCCAACAAATCATTGCCACAACAAAAGACCAATTTGAAACTAACTCTCTTTGCAAATTCACCCACGAATGTTGTCAAAGTTAAATCGGTTCAATTCACCCACGAAATATCTATATGGAGTTGAGTTGTGGAAAAAATTTGGCCATTTGTAGCCATTGCTAATAAAAAGATGCCAAAACAATAGTGGGCCAAGAATTCTAGAGAGAAATGTGAGAGCCCTACCATCCTCATTAATGCTGGAAGTGACAATACCTTTAAATTTGTTGCCGTGTGGAAAGATCATCATTATAATGAAACGAGAAGTTTGTTAATTGCAATTATTTATAATGGATGCTCTATTAGTGATTTCATTGGGTTCGATTTGCTAGACTAGGTTATATTACATATAAAATGAGGGTAAACACATTAAATTTTATGGGGGTTTGGCTAGGCGGGATGCCCCTTTGTGGCCTACTCTATTCTTTGTATGTATTGAAGGGAAGATTGGTGTAATGAAGAATATCTTCTTCTTCTTCTTTCCCATGGATCTGTGTTACTTGAATGCATGTTTCCTTCTACGAGTTAATCTATGTCTACTGGTTCACTACATGTCTTTTACATTAGTATATCTATGTGTTGTTTTCCTAATACTTGGTATCACAAGCATGAATATTTTATCTTGAGAGAGAACTTAGCCGTATGGCTTATTGAAGTAAATCTTATCTCTTGAGATCTTTTTCTTATCGATCTTCCTCTGGAGGCTTATTTGTATTGTTCCTCGAGTTCCCTTGCAAGGAGATAATCATTTTGTTTCTATCCTAGATGTTATCATGTCATCGAATCTCTCGCAGTAATTATTATTTTTATTTGTCACTTCTTCTATGCTCGACTCTTTGTCTCATTATTTTTACTCATAAGGCTTCCCTCGATGGTTCATAGAGTTCCCTTGTCGAGGGAGGCTCATTTTCTTCTCCAAACTCCCTAGTGCCCAATAGGGATTTATTTTGAAATACTGCTCACGACAATCCTTCAACTACTACCATGGGAATTTTGATGATGTCAAAATCACACAAGACTTGCACCTCGACTCATCTATAACCATTCAGGGAACCTTGAACAAAGTCCAATCACCTTACCACTTGTCACTAAACCACTCACGTCGGTAGCCTCCAATAATAGTTCTTGAGATTCTTGCTTGTCGTTAACTCACACACCTGTGGCATACTTATTTTGTAGGCTAACATCATTTTGGCCTACTGGTTTTTTGATAATGTCACATTTTGTTCTACTTCTTTCCAATTGGGTTTGAAACCCCAATGGATTTATTTGTCAATTAGTGTTTTTAATCGCTTAATAACACCTTACTTTAAAATGAATGGAGGATGAATCACACTCTAAAGGTATCACCATGCTTGGATCACTAAACGAAAGTGTCTAGGAAGGCCCATGTCATTTGACCAATCTGACTAAGAATGTCCACCAAGATAGCAAGGGTTGACCAAAAATAGAGAGGACTTAGGGACGAGAACAAATTTGATCAAGGCTAACCACTAGATGTCATCGCCATATGCCTCTAAGAAGATGCTTGGGATTGCTTTCACTGTGAGAGAAACCATCAAGGAATATACCCCCTAGAGAAAGTGTATCATATGTTATTCCCGAAACTTGCTCTCAACTAGAGACTTCAGGATTTTAACCTTCAAAAATATTCTTTGGCCTTTTTGGCTTTGAATAGGTTGGCGTTGGCTTTACTTTTTACTTCTTGTGCCAATTAAGAGAGGCCCTACCCTCTAATTTGGAGTTTGACTTCTTCGTAATGGTCTTCTTAGTCCTTCCTTACCTATGAGAGGCCTTACTTGTGTGCTCTCAACCATTCCGTCATTTCTACTTCTAATTTCTTAATATTCTTCTCCTCGATCCATGGGCTAGAGTGGACCAAGTTTTTTTTTTCCCATTTCTGCTTCTAATTTCTTAATCTTCTTCTCCTCGATCCATGGATTAGAGAAATTACCCAGCTTACAGAATTTGAAAGTGTTATCATGCAGGCTAGATTGTATATGAATGGAACATAACCAAGTTATTAGCTTATTGAATACAAAAGTGCAATTCATTTTTTCAAGACGCAGAACTTATCTTGAACTTTGGTGGGTATGATTCTTATAGTAGCTCCCAATTATCCAATAACATCATGTTTGAAAAGAAAGAGAAATGACCGACATGATTGATAACTCTTGAGCAAGATCCAAAGGAACAACTACACAAATACACTTGGAATTTGAAATTAGTTTCTCCCCTAAAATCTATGCAATAGATTCCAACTAATCATAATCTTCCCCATCAACAATCATAATATCATCATTAGAAAACAATCAATCAATTCAAGCTTGCCACTCTTGTTCCCCTTTCAATAACAAATTGGCTTAATAGTGTAGCCCAATCTTGTTACTATATTCTCGCTTCTCTCCACAACTAACACTCGTCACCTAACTTGGAAATTGGAGGACATCGAGGAAGAAAATATTGCATTAATTTAAACATCGTTACTCTAAAAGGGTTGGTCTTATGAGAGCTCTATCTTATCCCGGAGCTTTTTTCTTTAAGACCAATGCTATGCCCAAAAAATCACTGCCTAGATTTTTTATGCAGAGATACAGTGGACCACGTCAAATGAAGAGATTACTAACAATGCATACTTCCATTTTGACGTAAGAGGGATTTATGTTTATCCCGAATGATGTAACATTTTGAAGTGGATTTTTTTCTTTAAACAATGAGGGACTAGGGTTTCATGTCATTTCACAACTATAAACATTGAAGGAAAATGAACTAAGGCAAACAAAACCAATCTAACTTGGAAACATGTATGGATAAAAGTGCAAGAGATATTAATCTCAAACTATCGATGACTTTAATCTTCTCCCTTTTCAGATGAATTTATTTGTAGTGAACCCTTCTATGCCCAAAACCTTGTGATGGATGTCCACTACATGCAAAGACGACAACATCATCTCACATCAAGCTATTTCCTTGAATATATGGTGTCAAGTTTGATGAGTTTATTTGATAGAAAAGCATAACATAGATACGCCAATGGAATACACATATAACCAACCATTGCGCATAAATTAACCATAAGAAAATATGCTTTATGGAGTCATGTCATTTAAGTGGCTGACCTCTTGGTCCCACATTTGTAATAAATCATATGTCATATTCGGTCCCCATATTTCGCAAGACCATTAAGGGATGAGATAATGCAACGTGGCTGTCTCCACTTGCACCCAAATATTAGGTTTAGGGTTTGGTATGACTGGTAGTCACCAGTCTATATTCACCGGCTGATCGGTTGTATTTACTATAAGAGAGCCTTCAACCCTCATTTGTATGCACGCTGAGTTGAGTTCTAGTTCTTGAACCAATTAGTCAGATTTCTCTTCTTCATTCTTCATATGAGTGATGCTAGATTGCGCAGGTTGCAGCTATACACACTGATCCTCCTGTGATTAAAGTATCAGTCACTCGCAAAGTCTATTCCTTAGCACATTTGTCTGTAGAGCCGACTAGAGCCTTGTTATCTATTTCTGAATACACTTGTATGAATAGTTTTACATGGAAATATTCTAATAATATATTCCACTTTATATTACTGTGAGCATTTATAAATGCTTGAGTAGAAATTGGTATCAGAGCCATTCTTGAGTTGCATTCAGTTTTATTTCTAAATCTGTTTTAAGTGAACGGACCCGTATTAAGCCCGAGGCTGTGTTTGTAAGTCCCGACGGAAAGGGAAGTTTGATCAGTGGCAAGCTTGCTAGGTATAGCTTAAAATGGATTTCCAAATGGCTGAAACTTCCCAAGTTGAAATTGAGGTAGAAACTTCAGTACCAATGACTTCTCTAGCTGGAAGACGAAGTTTTTACAAAGAAGCCAGTACCTCCACCTCTACAATAACAATTAATGAAGTAGATGCAAATTCAAATTGGAAAATTCCTCCTATAATGCCAAGTCAAGTGTACAGTATGCCTTTGTACAAATACTATGCTAAAACTCAAATCCGACAAAACTCTGTGGATCTATCATTTACATCTCAAGACAATCCAATCCAAATACCATTACTTGAAAATTCAAAAGGATTTAAGTATTGTCATATTGGAGCCATAATATTTGGACTAAATCCCTTGGTTAGACCACAATTGGATATTAAAAGCCTTTGTGTTGTGGTAGACACCAGACATAATAAACTATCAGATGCTATTATTGGCGGTTTCGCCAGTCCTCTTCATGACGGCCCCGCATTCTGGACTGTTTATCCAAAGTATTCTGTCAGTTTAGATGATCCCTATATCCATAAATTTTTACAGGCCTACATCCATCCACAAGTTTTTACCATGTCTACAGGTTCTCTTATTATCCAACTCAAAACTCTCTCCATTGTCAGATTTGGCAATGACAGTCTTCCACCTCTACAAGCTAATGTCAGAAACACATCTCAGCTTCTCACTGAATTAGAATCAGCATCCAGAAAGTCCGCCACACCAGTAACATTCGAGTGGACTGGAATCTCATATCCTTCAGAATGGGAATCACAATACTGTAAATACAATTAGATATCCCAACAGACAAAATTGGCGAAGATCAGACCCAAAGTCAAACCAGTGACCTTCAGCCATGTCACTAAATCTTTCAAAACAGACCCCTCTATTTTTGAAGCAATCAGAAGGATACCAAAGGAAGTTTCTAAGCTTCCTAGAACTAGTTCAACCACTACAGAACTAGTAAGAGAACATAGAGGTCAGCATCAACAATGTCCAGCCTGCAATCAACAGATAGACAGCTTTGGCATCAATTCCAAATATTCTCAAAAACTGGGGAAGAGTCTCCAGATTCAAGAACACGGTACAAAAACCCCTAAAAAAAAGCCACATCATTTCTTCATGATAACCCTACTTCCAAGAGAGGAAGAAAGAGGAAAAACTATTAAAATCCTAACTGGGGAATGTTAAACACCATGTTAAAACACACACATGGTGTATGAGGAAGATGAGCACACACACAAGAGACTCAACACACAATGAAGGATAAGTGCGAGGCTTTCTTATTTTCCATTATACAAAGATGTACATTTATAGTACAATGGTGTGACTCTTGGTTTCACATTCCAAGGTCACTTGGACTCCATTGTGACTTTTCATATTACACACCTACCCATGTAGGATTAGGTGTTCCAACATCCCCCCTTAATCCGAAGGGGTATGTGTGAGTCCAAGAAAAGAGTTGTAATACAAATATGAAAAGTATGCATGGCAGCACTTGGGCTGAATCAACTCTCTGAAATGTTGGAAAAATGAGGTGGTTTTAGGATGACCACAAATACTGGAACGCAAAACGTGTTGCAGTTCCTGGAACTCTTCCAAAACTGGCAAGAAGCTGAAGGCTTCTGCTAGAGGAATTGTCCCTCATAAAAAAAGGGAGACCTTCAACCTAAAAGAAGGGAGGTCTACTACCTATGATGGTTTTAGGATTACCAACAACTCGGAATTCCTCAAGCATTTCGGAACTCAACCAAAGCCGGGCAAGAAGCCGAAGGCCAGCCAAGCTAAAGGCTTCTCGTTAGAGGAAGTGTCTTCGCTATATATGAAAGGGAGACCTTCGACCCAAAAGAAGGGAGGTCTACTTACTGTGCGCTCGTGGTGGTTTTAGGTTGTCCACCAACCAAAGATGATGGTTTAAGGTTTAGAACCACCGAAGGCATGTTCATGGGCATCCGTGTCTCTGGCTACATCTCTGAATCCGGAATGACGAATTGTGGCTCAGGCTCGCTTGAACTTTTGGCTACAACTCTGAACATGGAATGAGAGATTGTGGCTCAGGCTCGCTTGATCTGTCGTCGAAGCTTGTACATGACCACCATTTTCCCCCCTGTCAGGGACAAGGTGAGATGATGGCGAAAACTCAACTGCAAGTTTGCTCAATATCCGTGAACAAGTTCTAACATGTGTCGTAAACATCTTCTTGGCTGCTGATGCCCATTGCCAAGAAGCGATCCATCCAAGATGAATCTTGGTTCTCACAAGAGTCGTACCGCAACGTCATTTAAAAGTGGTTGTGTTTAATTGCTGTGTTGCTTGCATGTATTTATGATCATAAAACAACATCTTTTTCACATGGCCAAATCAACGGCGTTGTTGGCATTTGTCAACTGTTGTTGTCAGGAAGCAGATCTCGGAATGTACCGCAAAGTATCTATCATAGAGAACCGCACTCGAAACAAGATGATCAGAATTCTAGTCTCGTACATATGCACACTACAAGTTCATTCATGACCACTGTGTCATGGTGGACAAGTTCTTCCTGTTCTACCGATAATGGCTTGAGAAGTGCAGTCGAGGGCCGCTGACCCTACGTACATCTACTCTTGAACAAGGAACTGAATGGGAATCAACTGCAACTTTATCTTCTTTCTTCTGATGAGATTCCTTCTCAATCTTCTGAACAGAAACAGGTTCAGAATGGTGACTCTTTTGCTGAAGTTCATCTTGTTGGAGTTGAGATTCCAACTGCAAAAACTCAATCTTTTCATGTGCATCTAGCAAACAACTTTGAATATTACAAAGAGCATCCTTGCTCATTTTTATCATGTTATCAACATTGGAATGAATGAGGTTATTCAACAACACTAATGCCTCATTGATTTTGGCCATTTTCAACAACTTAGGCTCAAAAATGAAAGGGTGTCGGCTTCAACCAAAAATGCACCCGTTTACAATGTGATTCAACAACAAGTACAAATGACTCCAAAGAATTTCCAACTATGGAAATCTCAAAGTACAAAATCTGCTCCTCAAATGATGGAGGGCAATCAGCAATGACTTACATCAACAACTCAAATACTGATTATGAATGAAGAAGCAATATTCACTCACAATACAATGTCAGTTCAATACAATATCTCTGCAAAATATGTGCAGCTGAAAACACTATGTAGCTGAATTTTTCTTCAAATAGCTGTTTTGCAATGATGGCAAACTTTTCTTCAAAAAATCACCCTCTTGTATATTCCACAAATCATACAATGTTAAATCTGCATTTTTCTTCTATGTATAGTCCATGTGCTCACATGTCATTTCTTCAATTCTGCTGTTCATATCTCTCTTTCTGCTCTTTCTTTCTACCTCTCCCTCTGTTTTTTTTTTTTTAATTAATTAAAAAATTAGAATTAATTAAAAATGGGAGGGGAATTAAAAGGAAAAGGTATTAATTTAAAAGGAGAAATTTTTTGTTTTGTTTTGTTTTGTTTAAGGGATGGGGAATATTTTAAAATAGGGAGAGAATTTAATTGGGAATGGGAAATATAAAAGGAAGAGGGATAATGGGTGAGGGGGATTATTAAAATGGTGGGGGGTTTTATTAAATAAAAAATTAAAATGGGAATGTATATATGTAAGGGGGGGAGAGTTAATAAATTAAAAAATGAATTTAAAGAAGCGAGGGGGGAAGTATTATATGGGAGAGACGGATATTAAAAATAGAGGGGTTATATTAATGGGGGGAAGTAAAGTATTAAAATAGGGATATGTATCGTAAGGAGGAGGGAAAGAGTGTTAAGCTGGTAGGAGTATCGTAAGGAGGAGGGTAGGGTGTAGGAAATCGACACAAAGATTTGGAAGCGGAAATGACTTTGGGGGGGGAGGGCCGTGTATAAATTTAAAATATATGGAGGGGCGGTATTAAATATATGGAGGGGTGGTTTATTAAGGCGGGTAATGCGCAGATTTGAAGGGTGAGTTGTAGCTTAAGCCGATAGGGATGCCGTGAGAGCCAACAGGGCGCTGTGCGTAGATAGGAATGGAGTTTAGAAGGTTGGGGAAGAGCCCAGGGAGAGGAGGGCGGATGTGAGGGAGGCTGCGTGTGGCAGATTGGACGCCGCAGGGATGGGCGTATTTCAATGATGAGTAGGGAATGAGGGTGTAGTTGTGAGATGAGTGATAGCGTAAGGTTAACGCAGGTGAGGGTAGAGCATAAGGCAAATGGGTTAAGCCGTGAGGGAGGAGTGGTTGCAGCCGTGGAGTGACAGGGGTATGGGAGAGGAGCGTTGAGTGTGAGTGAAAACGCAGGTGGGTTGAACGATGATGAGTGCGCAGAGGGTTGTAGTGTGTGAGGAGATGGGTAGAGGAGAGGGCCGAGTCTGTTCACAGTATTTTTTTATTTTTTATTTTTTTATTTTTTGTTTTAAAAACAACAGAATTTTTCTTCTTCAAATGTATAGCAAAATCTTGTAGACTCGAGGAAAAATTAATTTTCTCAGCAGCAGAGAATGAGAATGCAGAATTTTTCAGAAGATTTCAACAGTAAAACCCATAATTTTTTTTTTAATAGCTCAGCAGCAGAAGAATATTTTCCAGCAGTAGAAAAACCCAGAATTTCCAGAAACTCGTTTTAAACACTTTTCCAGCAGCTCCAAAATGGTGCAGAAATTAAAATGCAGAAATTGCAGGAAAACATTAGAATTAAAACCTTCAGATGGGCAATGTTGCCTTTCTCCAAGCCAATTTTTGATTGCTGTGATTTTGAATGCTGCTCCTTCTCAAAGCCAACGCTGCTCTTCTTCAAAACACCTCTCCGAATTCAACAAAATCTCTGCTGCAGAAACTCTCTAAATGATGCAAAAATTATCAGAATTTTGCAGATATGCACAGGCCATAAACACAAATGGCTCACTCAATTTGGAGCAGGGCCAGCAATCGCCCGCTCTGATACCATGTTAAGCACCATGTTAAAACACACACATGGTGTATGAGGAAGATGAGCACACACACACACAAGAGACTCAACACACAATGAAGGATAAGCGTGAGGCTTTATTATTTTCCATTATACAAAGATGTACATTTATAGTACAATGGTGTGACTCTTGGTTTCACATTCCAAGTTCACTTGGACTCCATTGTGACTTTTCGCATTCCACACCTACCCATGTAGGATTAGGTGTTCCAACAGGGAAGAAAGTTACATCCTTGGAAGAAGCCTGCCTTATATTCCATTTAGGCAATATGACGATGATGGCCAGAAGAAAAGGGAATACCTTCCCTTCGCAATAGTACCCGCTTCTACAACATCAAGCACAAATACCTCACAACTAAACTATGCAAACCTTTAGTTGAATCTCACATCTAAAAATTTAGATGATTTGCATAGAGATGTGCTTAGAGTCCAAGAAGTTATCAAAGAAGAACAAGCACTCCGTGAGAAGGTTCTAGCTAGCTCTGAATTGCTAGAACACCAAGTAGATGACTTAGCCCGAGCCAGTGATAAAATAAATTTATGGCTAAGTGCAATTGAAAAAGTTTTGTCCATACAGGTCCCATTATTGAAAAAATTAGGAACCAAAAAGCCATCACCAGATTACTCTTTCATGGATAAAACAAATACATCTGCACTCTTAGCAGATAAACCAGACACCAAACTAAAAATAAATTTTAGCTTTGGGATGGTAAAATCTGAGCTCCCAGAATGGACATTTGGAAAAGAAGAGCCAGCTGAAGAAGAAAATGAAGACTATGAAGATACAGTCTTAACATCTATAAATTTCTTACAACAAGTGCAAGAAAAGGGTCCTGCTTTCAACCAGGACTTTTAAAAATAGTTCCTAGTAACTCCAAAATTAGAACTAGGAACTATTCCTCAAATAACAATGGGAGCTTCATCTTCAAGCAACCCATTACCAACAACTGTTGTCAACACTACTGCATCTGCAATAAGCAGTGCTATACAGTCAATGCCAACAGATATCATGTTCACCCCGAACTGTTAGCCCAAAATAGAGATGGAAAATTCCATCACTACTATAGCCAGTTGGTTAACAAAGAGAAGAGCAGAGGAACCTATGGTGGCCTTGAGACAAATTTCTCAAGAAATAGTCAATGGTTTTGGTGGGTTAGCACATACATGGTGGCATTATGTAACAACAGAAGCTAAGGAATCCTTGGCCATGTAGATCCCATAAATCAATTATTGCTTGCACTCAGAGTAATGTTCGTTGGAGCATCTATAGATCACAACCCAAATCACTACAAAGATGTATTCATGTCCAACCAACTTGGCAATATAAACATGTTAGATGCATACTTTTTCCGAATGCAAGAATGGTTGATCAAAGGAAATGCATATTTAGATCCCACCTTCATCCGTAGATATATACAGAGTATGCCAATGACACTACCCAATGAAATAATGCAATACTTCAGAGATAAGAATATCTCATTTACTAGCATGACCCTTGCTGAAGCCAATGATCACATCAAAACTATCATCCAAGATCATTGTCTTGCCAAACAGATGCAGAAAGAATTCAAGAACTATGACAAAATCTTCAGTAGTTATGTATGTAAAACAATCAGCCAGATGCCCGATTGGGGGAAGGGATCCTACAATAGAGATGACCAAAAACATTGTTATTGAAAATCTAAGCATAAATGGTCATCAAAACCAGAGTGGAAGAAATCAAATTCCTCCACAAGAAACTACAAATCTGGGAAAAGAGATTTCCAAAAGAAAAAGGCATTCTTTAGATGAAGAAGCACTCCTGCAAAATCAATAAGATGCTTCATCTGCAACAAAGAAGGCCATTGGGCTAATGCTTGCCCACAGAAGCTGAGAAAAGGTAGATTGGCTGCCTATGCAAATTTATTAGACAATTAGCTTGAACCCAAGTATTGGGACTTGCTCTATTGTAACATTGACGAAGAACCAAAAGGAGAAATATTCTATCCTGACGGTGATGTCTTAGAATAAGAAGAAGAAACGAAAGAAGAACCAGAACACAGTTCTGATTCAGAAACAAATAGTCTACAATCTTATCAATTCTGCATGTTCAACCAAAACCAAAATAAGTTGAATGATTTAAAGAAGCAGCTATCAAAGACTCCTCCTTTCAGAATGGGTATGAGATCATATCTCCAACAAAAGATTAACGAACTTGAAGACCAAATCAGGATTGAATCTTCATCGAGCCATCTTTCTGAAAGCAAAAGAGAGAAAGAAACTAGATATGCAGTTTCTGCAGACTGGCATCCTGATGAACTACATGTTAATCATCCTTCTAAACATGTAGTCAGACAGAAAGTCAAAAGAGAAGAGTGAAAATCAATAAAACTCCAGATCAGTGACAAGAAGGCCAAGATTAAAGAATTATGTTCAGAAATCAATAGCCTAAAAGATAGACTGGGTTTTATCCAACTAGAAGTTGAACAATCTTCAGATGAAGAATTAGAACGAGTCATGGAAGAATCCCTTCAAGAGTCTGAAGAAATTGCACAAAATGACTTTCAAGAAAAAATAGAGTTTGACCCATTAAGTTATCCAGGAAAATCCTTAGCCTTAATGAGCCAATCAAAATTGTACATAACTCTACAATTTTGTCCACCTGACCATAAACCATATTTTTTGGACTGTTTATTAGATTCAGGTGCCCAGCTCAATTTAGCCAGACATCTTGCAATCCCTCCATTCTATTGGGAAAAGTCTAATGAAGGAGGATCCATCATTACAAGATCTTTGTTTCCTATTGAGCACCAAGTCCTAAATGTTCCTGTTGCTATCAACAATAACCCGGTCAATTGTACATTTCTAGAGTTAGATGAAATTCCAGCTAATGTCATCCTAGGTAGCGAATTTTTTACCAGATGGTCTCCTGTATCTATAGACTATCAGAATAAAGTTTTTTCTATGACTATAAACCAGAAGTCTGTACAGCTCCCTCTGAAAACTTCTGAATCGTTTACAGTCTCAAAAAAGAAAAAATAGAAATACCCAAGCCAGTTGAAATTCAGAAAAAGAAAAGAATTGTTTCTTTTGCCATTGCTCATCGAGATGATTACCTCAAAGAAATATCTGATAAAATCATAGATCATTGTTCCTCTGATATTCCTAACGCTTTTTGGAAACGTGAAGAATATGTCATTGATCTTCCTTTTGCAGATAACATCAAGATAAAACCGATGAAAGCTTTAGCAGCTTTAATGAGCCCAACATAAGTAGAATACTGCAAAACAGAGATTGCAGACCTTCTTGAAAAAGGTCTAATTGAACCAGCCCGATCCTAGTGGGCTTGCAGAGCATTCTACGTCAACAAGTACAGTGAGATAAAAAGAGGCAAACCAAGGATGGTGATAAACTACAAATACTATGCACTACTTCATGCTTTATGACTCCTTAAGTGGCATGCCTTACATTTTATTGCACTTTCGTCTTTTAGCAAGAATCCCTAAACAACAAAATGCATCACTTGATAAATGCACTACTTTATGCTTTGTAACTCCTACAAGAATCCCTAAACAACAAAATGCATCACTTGTTAAATGCAATACTTCATGCTTTGTAACTCCTTAAGTGACGTGTCTTACATTTTATTGCACTTTTTTCCTTTAGCAAGAATCCCTAAACAACAAAAGCTATTTTTCTTTGTAATGCCTTGATTAAGATATTTATTCTGAAGGTGTTCTCTTTGTTGGATTGGGCTGAGCAAACACTGTTCAACCCAGCCAATCCCGAAGCACCATTATCATTGTTCTGTCTAATGAAAAATTAACAAGTGGAAACAATTTTTTGTACACTTTCACGTCAACGGAGCCATTAATTCCCTTCCTTTTGTTCATGATTTTTTCATCATTCGTCAATGGAGCCATTAATGCTCCCGTTGCAGTTCATGATTTCACGATTTTGAAGATGTAGAGGGATTGTTTTCTCTGGGTTAACAACGAGGGAGCTTATCACTTCGTTCTTAAATCTCCTCCTTATTTCCTTCGAGCAGGTCACATATTTTGGCATGAAGGTGAAATCACCTCTAATGGAGTATGTGCCTTAAATAGTGCGTTTCTCAAAGCCATGAAGCGCACCACCTTTTCTCATTTCTACACTAGAGTGAGCGTTGCAACGACCTCAGATAATGTGAGCTTCGGGTTTGAATGGAATTTTTAATTACATATTAGAAGATGTTGTGGTTAACTCTTCGTGTGATGCCAATCTCCACAAGTTTCTCACCATTGTCCAATCGATTTCTCTGCTTCTATCGGGATCGAGAATCTCTACCTCTTTTACATTGTGTGTAAGAATTTTCGGTGAAAATCACATATAAGAAATTTTTGTGGACGCTTTTCCCAGTGTGGTTCATCATTAAGACAGTGTGGTTCATCATTAAGACAAGATGAGAAATTTGATCAGGAAACCAGTTTAAGTAGATCAGGACAACTCCAACTCGCTGTTGGAAAAACGGCTAGTTTGACTAGAATAGAATTTTTTATTTTTTTTTAAATTTAATTATATTTTTATAATTTTATATTAATACTCTTTAATGCATACACTACAAGAAATTGAACTCCAAAACATACTCTGATTATAATGGACGCTACGCAGAGTGAACCCATATGCCCAATGGAAGAAATAACCATAACTATAGTCAAATTCAAGGGCCTAGGAAATATATACTTTTGGAGAACGATTTCTAATAAAAAAAAATCAGCAGCAACACCACCTAGGAAATTCCAATGCTAATAAAAGTGCAACAAAAGTGCTTACAATTGTTTGATTATATCCATGAGCTTTCGTGATCTATCCCATGTTATCAATGGCAGTTAGAGTTGATCCAATCCACAAGTACAGGCTACAAACATAATCAACATGAGTTGATCCAATCCACAAGTACAGGCTACAAACATAATCAACATATCGATGCTTACTAGAGCTTGAGGAATTGTGAAGCTGTCTCCTCTTTTGTGGCTTTTGAAGAATTTCACAATACATAATTGAACAAAAGCTCTGAATTTCACTTCATTGTTATGCCTAATATGTTATGTGCTGCTAATCGATTTTCCTTCATCGATCTCTGGGAAATGTTGCATATTCTTCTTCTCTTCAGTTTCTTTTGTAAGCACAATTATTTTGGCATCATCTGCAGCTTCAATTTATGCGGTTGAGTTCTCGGTAGAAATCTCTTGATGCTTCCTTTTTTCCGTCTCCGCCTTAGCAATCACCACGGCACGATCTGCAGCTACAATTTCTACGGTTGAGCTCTCGGTGGAAATTTGTTGCTCATTTTTTTTTCCATCCCCGCCTGAGGAAGCGAAAGAAAAACCATGATAACTACAACTACAATTTTGTAGCGAGCAATAGCGAAATTCTTTGACACATTCTCAACCCGATTAGAACCATAAGGAACCTCGCTAATCCTAGAGATATGTAGAGAATATGGTAAAATCGCTTCAACTCATTTTTTTCCGTGGTCTCTTTTGTAGGACGAACAACAAACCATAAAATTAGAGAATAAGCAATGGGCAAGTAGCCAAGAGGCAGAATCAAACCCGCAAATCTACTAGCACTATTCCCATGAACTCTATGGTATATCTGTGTGTTATTTATCCAACATTGTCTTTTAATTTTGGCAGATTTGATATTATAGATAATTTTTTTCGATATATCTTTATACCTTTAAGAACAATTGCTAGTATTATAACATGGGCAGTGATGAGTTATTCTGGCCTGTCACGCTGATGATCCGGGTTCCATCCCGGAAACGGTGATGTCTGAAAACTTTGTCATAATCTGTTTTCTAAGGCCTCCACAGGCAAGTAAGTTTACTGTAAACCAAGATTCGGATTCTTTCCTTGACATGGTTTTAATTAGTTAAAGAATTGCAGCCTAGAGAATGGAGTAAAAATTAATAGTGAAGTTGTTATTTGTTTTCGGTTAGTGACAACTGTGGAGTAAAAAATGATATTGATATTTGTTTTGGTTCTGTGAAATTAATATAATTTTTAATTGTTTGATTTTTTAAAGATATTATGATGATTATAATATAATTTTTTATCAGTAAAAAAGTAATTTGTAATTCTAATTTTTTTATATGTAGAATTTTTTATTGTTTTTTAATTAGTTTTTAAGGAGTTTGTGTTTGCTCGAATTTTAAATTGTTTAAATTAAGATTTATATGATCGATTTTTTTTTCTTAGCTGAAGATCATTTTATTGTATTAATTAATGGTACGTTTGTAATTTTTTTTTCATTTATAAAAATGTAAAAAATAAATATGATATAAAAGTGTAAAATATTAGTTAAAAATTATAATTAAATAATATTTTAAAAAGAAAAATACAATATAATATTTTTTAATAAAATAGGAAAGTCTATTATAATTTAATTATTAATTCAACAGTGAAGACAACAATTACAATTGGGTGGAATTAACTAATGCAGGTTGACTTATTCAAAAAAAACCACATTACCTAGAATTACCTTGTTAGTAGTCAGTAAAAAAGCAGGCCGTGGAGACGTATGCCTGTTGTGTCTTGGCTAGAAGAGTAGGCGACCCCAGAGCGGACGTCTCGGCGCTTGTTGAGGCAGAAGTTCCTTGTTATTGTGTGCGGCTTGCAGGCTGTTGCACCTAGCCTAGGTTTATAGTGGCAGCCAGTTGGATTTGAACCCGGGCCTTGCTCAGACAACTCTCACCAGTTACCCTAGATCTAAAAAAAAAAAAAAAAGAACAGGCTTTCGTTGATGTCAAATACCTCTAAATTTTCAGTTGTTAAACAATTTCTTTGACATACTTCCACTTCAACCAAATACTATTTTAATGTAGCTAAACCCGTTTCCTTAAATCCAAATAAAACAAACTCTTAAATAATACAAACAAATTTAAAACATTTTACAAAATAAAATAATAAGTATTATCAATTTCTTTTTTCAAATAAAAAACATAATTTAATTTAAATTCTTAACCTATAAATATAATAATAACTTATTGCAATGAAATACAACCTTAGGTTAAATATAATAATAACTTATTACAATAAAATACAACCTTGCACTTAAAATTTGATCTATCAACCTTTAAGACTCAAGAAGTACCGCCATTAATTCTCCCTCTCCATTTTCTGTGAGATTTAACAATTACACTTGCCTTCTCTACTGGTTTTGTCTTTGTCTTTGGCTTACATTGTAAACATTGATAAAAAGAATTATAATAACGAAGATAAGCTAAGATTTCGGGAGTCAGCAGGAAGAGTAGCGTACTTTATTCCACATGGGAAACGCGAAAATAATTCAGATATAATAATAGATAGGGGTGAGCACTGAGCAGATTGAGTTCAAGACGGTCAGTGATGAGATATAGCATAACAAGGAGGTTACAAGTTGCCTTCGTTTGTCAGTTCGATATTTACGCTGATATTCGTGCATCTGAGTCCGTGTTTACTTTTCGTTTTTTACTTTTTAAAGTAAGTATGGAATTTCCGCCTTGTCATTATTGTAAATTTTCAAGTTTTCAATTAGTCAGAAAGTAAAAAGAAAGTTCGTTTTCATAACTGTCGCTGTAGTATAGTGGTGAGTATTCCCGCCTGTCACGCGGGTGACCCGGGTAAATTTTCAAGTTTTCAATTAGTCAGAAAGTAAAAAGAAAGTTCGTTTTCATAACTGTCGCTGTAGTATAGTGGTGAGTATTCCCGCCTGTCACGCGGGTGACCCGGGTTCGATCCCCGGCAACGGCGATTTTAAGAAAATTTGTTGCAATTTGTGTTTTAAGGACTCCTCCACAATCAGATAATTTTTCCGTGGCCATGCTTCCATCTTTGTGACGGGTTTAATTATTTTTGGAGTAACATAAAGGGAACTTAAGATCAAATCTACAGGTTGTTGATTTTAAGGAAACTTAAGATCAAATCTACAGGTTGTTATTTTAACATTAAGAGTATATTTAATAGTCAGTAAGCTAGATATATTAAGAATTTAGCAAGAGCAAAGATTTTAATATGGGGGAGTCCACTCTTTAAGTCTTATCATAATGGGCCAAAAATATCTCATATGAAATTTCAAACCATATGGAGGGGATAATATCTCATTGTGCCAAGTAATCCATTTTAAGAAAGGAAAATTAATAGTGAAGTTGTTATTTGCTCTGGGAAATATTGAAGTTCTTATTTTTTTCTGGGTCACTAAAATCAATTATTGTTTGACTCATAGATTCAAATTTATCAATACCTAAATACAATTTATATTAATAATATCATGTATAAAACCAAAACATTTAATGTCTTTCTTCTTTATATCAAAGTAATAAACACAATACATTTCTTATATAAACATAACCACAAACATATATGCATATGATATCATAATAAACACATAATACACCTCTTGCATAAACATAACCACAAACATATATGCATATTATATAGCAATGTAGTAAGGTCTGGATTTTTACTTTTAACTTGGTGGTGTATTTAATTAATATTAAGATATAGATTTTTAATATTTAAGTTGTGAAAAAATCATTAATTAATATAGCCATATAAATTAAATCATTGATAAATGTCGAGTCTATAATAAACACAAAACACATGTATTTTATGATATATTTTATATTTTAATAATTTTTTTTTTATTTATAAAAACTAATTAAATTAGTAGAAATTCTTTTGGTAATAATCAATTATTACCGAAAGAATTTCTACTAATTTATATGATGAATCACAGAAGCTTAGATTCCAAAAAACTAATTAAATTATAATTTTATAAATTATTATTAATTATAAAAATAATTAATATATAAGTTAAACATATATACATTTTAAAAGCATGGAACAAGTTACTCATATATTATTATAGTGGTTATTAATTTGTAAATAAGCTTCGTTATAATATCATGAGCAAGTACCATACTTTATCAATACCACTTGCCCAATTCTCATATGTCATATGACACTTGTTCATATGACAATTTTTTAAATTAATCAATCTAAGTAAAAGAGTAAAAAAGACACAACTACTCTGGAGATAAATTTCAACCAATAATTAATTTATCTTACACTACATATTCTAGAATATTTTATGGAGATTAAATCCTTATCTTTCATCTAATTATTATCTTTATTTAAATTAAAATTTTAAAACCCCTATTTCAAAATTGACAAACTATTAACATAATAAAGTAGATTCAATTCAAATTATTTATATAAATAACCATTCATCTAATTATTACTAAGAGATAAATTAAAGTTTTAAAAAACTTATTTAAAAAAAAACGCATTATTAACATAACGCAGTAGATTCCATTCAATCTATTTATATGAATAAAAAAATAACATGATTAGTTCCCCATAATAAAAAAATCGACTATTAATAATTATAAAACATTGATTTAAAATCGCTAATATAATATAATAATGCTCACTATTAATATTATTCTTTATTTTAGTTCTACATATTAAGAAATCGACTATTAATGATTATAAAGCATTGATTTAAAAATGCTAATATAATATAATAATGTATTTTAGATTTTCAATATCAATTAGATTGATAATAACTCATCAAAATAAAATATGAGAATTCTATTTTAATATGAAAAAGGTACAAGGATTGATACTCTCTCCATCTTATAACATTCAAAATATCTAATTTAATTGACAAGTCACATTCATTTACTTTATAAATTAACTTAATTTAATTGACCACTCATATTCATTTATTTTATAAATTAACTTAATTTATATTGTAAAATTATATCAATAAAGGTAAAATCATTATCACATTTTTAATATTAATGTAGTTATTGTGCAAAGTTTAGTTGAACTTGTATGTCTCTTGGAATATAGTTTGATTCTTTCAAAGTGGTTTCCATCTTCAACCCTTATTCATGAGATTTGTACCTGAAACCTAGTAGAGACTAAAGCTCACTCAAACTTACTAGTCTACACCTAATACTCACCATATAAATTAAAATAATGATTCATATTAGTAACCATTATATTTTAGAACATGTCAAAGAAAAATACCTAACACATACACATATTCTAAAAGCTAAAAAATTCTATTGATCAACCAAAAAAAGAGTACAACGACACATATTAGTCTTCTTCTTGTTGCGGTTTCCCACTCAGGAAACCAAACCGATGGCCCAAGAGTAGTTGTTTAGTCCATATTAGCACATGAATAACATAAAAATTGAGTCGTGACTTGTCTATGCATAGCATACTATAAACATAAAAACACATAAAGGATAACAAGCTGCATAATTGCAACCTTGCCACCAAAACTTTGAGAGTGTTGTAGACATCATGTTGAAGCGTTATTACCAAAAGTTGAGGGTACTATGGTGTTGAATGTGATGACCTACCCCCTCAACCCTAACATAGATGATAACAAGCTGCATAATTGCAACCTTGCCACCAAAACTTTGAGAGTGTTGTAGACATCAAGTTGGAATGTTACTGTCAAAAGTTGAGGGAAGTATGGTATTGAATGTGATGACCCATCCCCTCAACCCTTGGAGTGTTACTGCCAAAAGTTGAGGGAAATATGGTGTTGAATGTGATGACCTATCCCCTCAACCCCTTTCCTTCGTAGGCACCTAGATTAGGGAAAATTATTAAGGATTTTTTTTTTTTTTTTGTCGGTCAAAGTCTAGTCTATATTATCATATCAAAATTTAGAGAATATCATAGCTGTGTTACATTTAGGCAACCCAGAAGGCATGAAGTGCCTAGAAAGACTTGGGTTCTTGCTAAGGCATACGATGCTCTTGTTTATGGTCCGCACAAAGCTACAAAACAACCAAAACAACATTATCATCATGGAGGAGGGTGCAGAGGACCTGCCAGAGGAGTCACAAATATGCGTCCATGGTGGTGCATATGGTAGTTAATATGGTGCACTTGGGCCTCTAAAGCTCGAAGGTGGTCATGAGAGCGTCGCAGAAGATGACGCAGACTCTCTAGAGCTTCAAGGGACTCATTCTGCAGATGTTGAATAGCATTAATGTAGGCCACAAGTTCATTATGATCTTCATACCTTTGTTGGCACAAAGTGTCCAAGTTGAGCTGGATCTGCTGGAGTTGGGAGGAAATTGATTCAAGGGTGGCCGGAGCCTCTACATGTCTCAGTGACTTAGCCGAAGATATTGCCATGGCCACCACCAAATGTTGAATCTTGGTGGATTTCGAGTGTGAACTCGAGTCCTCAGATACTTGGCGATTCTCCATGCTGCGCCCAATACCTCCGTGTTGAGCTTGACCTCTCTCTCTCTCTTGGCATGCACTCGTCGAACACCCCCCCACCCTTTGCTGGGCTACAGTGCCAAGTCACTTCGGGCCCAACAACCCCTAAAACCACCACACCGTCCCCGCAACCTCGACCCATTTTATCGATGAACACCTCCCGAGCGTCGTGGATGAGAGCCTCTATACCGCCACCAGCCGCAATGCCGCCCTTAGCTAAGGTGTGAATTCACCACCTTCCACAAATGCTAATCGCAGGAGAGTCAGAGTGCTTAATGAGCCTAAGGAAAAAGCACCCTGGGGCCTCGCCAGGGTAGGACCCTTCCTGCGCAATCCACTGACTTGCTTCTGTCGCCTGGGCAGAGCACCAAAACCACTCGTCCATAGGCACTCCCTTCGTTGAGAAATCACCCTCACCATCGTCGCCTGTCTCCCGGTGCAACATGTTATTTCTGTTGTCAGGATTCCTCCCGACGTTCAGACGCCAACCACAACTGCCTGCCTGCACTTGCACCCGCCTCGTCTCCTGCCGGCAAAGCTGAAGCCAAGGCTTGAGGGCCAACTTTTGCTCATCTTCAAAGACCGAATCACCAACCTTCACCATCCCCTGAGAATGCCAAGTGAGCTGTCTCCCGTCCGCTACACACTTATCTTCTACCTCTTCTCCCGTAAGTTCTCCTACCCCGAGGATCGTTACCGCTCAAGCGTGGGAGGTTAATGAGTCGACGGGTGCGTGGTTGGGGGCTAGTCTGGCCATAATTGTCTGTTGCCCACCTGTCTCATTAATTAGACACCCCCAACGAGGATATTAATGATTTATACAAATTAAAAAAATATATATATTTTATATAGAAAAATGTGAAATTTATATAATTAAAAATAATATTATCAATAACAATATAAATTTATTTTAACTCTAGACATATTACATGCTAAGATAATTTTTTTGAGTTGCAAAATTTTCCTCAAATTTTACGCTAAAAATTAAATTTGCATTCTAAAAATTAAATTTACATTTTAAAAATGTGATTCCTTAATAAAATTTTAAATAAAATAAATTTACATTAATTTGTAATTAATAAAAAAATCAGAAATAAATATGTTAATATATTCATCATTAATCAAATTTAAAATAAACGTTTCAAATCTATTAAACAAATTTCAAACATATTAAACAAATTGCTTAAACCATTTATTTAAATCTCATTATATTATATTATATTATATAGTTTGTAGATTTAAAATGGTTTAAGTAGATTACTGAAATAATTCGATAAAAGGTTAAGTTGATGATAAAGATACCATTATATATTACAACAATAAATTTACATTTTATGTATTTTCATGTCAACACAAATCAAGTGACAACTCAAAATGGAAAACATTCCTATTATAATTTTATATGTAGAGCCTATGTGTGACACAACCAACTTAATGGTTTCTTTTATCCAACCAAATCACCAATTGATTCATTCCGCTTCAAAAATTACACTTATTTTAAGTTACAAGAAGGTAGATTAAAGATCCTAATCCGCGGTTGTAGCGGCGGAGAGTTCTCTCCCTTATTATCCCACATGGGTGATTTATAAGTCTTCTTTAACGTTTACAAGGCACAGATAAATATGTTATGGTTGTCTTTGAGTAAGCCCAAAGACTGCAGCAATGCTAATATGACACTATTCCTAGAGTGATGGTCAGAGGGTTATATTGGTATCCCAAATGCTAGATGATTAATTTCCTTCCTTAAAGGCTGACTCGGACAGCATATAAGTTTCACTTTTACTATAATAAAATAATTAAATAGAAATAGGTCACTCGGAAATATATTTAGTTTATAATAATAATTGTTGAAGGATATTTTAATAATTTTTTTAAGAATGAAATGGTAGGGATTTTTTTTCTATTAATTCAATCTAGTTTGAAAGCTAAAATCTTTTACATTGGTTACAAAATGTTTTCCTACATTGTTAAAAAAAAATAAGAGAAAATTGTTATTCTACTGTGGCTTCACTTATACAGTCTCCAAAAGACTCCTAAAATAAGAACATATTTGCAAAACATTTGTTAAAACCTAAACAAAGTAGCTACCCTTCGTTATTCTCTCCTGGAACCAGATTGTCTTCGACGCTCTCATTTTCTAGCATGGCGCGACTAGAAGCAGAAATCAACTCCATTGACGCCTCCACAAATGTCGATTCTTATTATTAAGGTGCCATGCCCAATCAAACAGGAATATTTACAAGTGGCTTCGTATCTGCCTCACTTAGCACTGCAACTGATGAAGGAACTAACCTCTCGAGCTTGAAGATCAAGGTATCATATGTGACTTGCAATTTATCTACCTTGGTCTGCAACATACCGATTTTTTTATTTAAGAGTACAACTTGAGCATGAGCTTTAGCCTTCCCGATTTCCACTCGCTTGGTTAACATGGTCATTATATATTCCAAAGTGGTTTTATTTCTCAATATCTTTCTATGAGATTTGAATTTATGATTCGATGAAAACAAACCAATTAATCTACACCTCGTAACTTTTTTTTAAAGTGTGTTTTTTTATAACAGAAAATGTGAAAAGCAGTTGTTAGAATTGGTATCTCAAGACTAGCAAAATTCCCAACAAAAAGTAAATGTCATAGGTGCATTGAAACTTTTGAGAACCTCATATCCCACGCATTATCAATATTTCTGAGTTACTTCTATCTTTACATCACATAGAATGAAGAATGAGGAATTTTTATGGCAAAAATATATATTTTTATGATAATTGTCAATGCACCATAAATAAGTTTTTTTGTTTGCTAGGTTATGTGAATTTTGTGATGATATGAAAGTTTACCTGTAGCTTAAGTAGCTGAGGGGCAACTAAGCCATCAAAATTACTCTGGATTACATCTACGTGGGCCACACCAACATTTAGCATGACTAAACTTTTATCCACTAAATTTGTGACCTACACTATAGAGTGCCTTAACAAAACACCCCATCACCATTTACTTTACACCCATGAACAAACTTAAATACCACACTTACACTAAATCAATAATTAGTTTATTATTTTAAACTTTGGTTTATTACATCTCACTTTATAACAAAAAATTCCATCGAAAACATTTGTATCGATCACATAAATCACAATCGCAACTCAATGTTCCACAAGGCATGGGAAGTCGGAAGTCAGTTTCACATAGCATGGGAATGGAAGTGCACTTTGGATTGAATATGGAGTAATTTAATTTGCAGAGAAACCCATTTTTTAGTGGAAAATTTAGTTTCAAATTTGATGGAGCTTTGTGTGCAGTTATAGTTGGACTTTTGTTTTATGGATGTCCTTTTCTATAATCCTCCGCTCTATTTTAAAATAACAAAAATTTTAAATTAAAAAGAAAATTAATTAAAATAATATTGAATAATGACTTTAAAAATTTTGAATTTATTATTATTATTATTATTGTTATTATTAAAACTTTTATATTACTAAAAAAAATATTATATGGATATCTAAAAGACAAAGAGGGTGCAACTCTTTTCAGAAAATTTCTCTTTTGTTAGCCCAAACATGATACAGTTCACCAAAAACATTAGAATCAAGGTTGAAAATGGTTTAGTTACCTCAAACATACTCAACATTGATACATATGCTAGAACCCACATACATACTTGACACTGATACAAATGCAAGTACCCACAAAAGGGCGATTAACTTTGAATTTGTCCCCAGTATTCGCCCAACAACCATTAGAAACGACGATAACACCTCACTTGGAGAGTCTCCAAGCCTTACATGAGTGCTAAGACATGGCCCTCGAAGCACTATTTTGATGGCATTTGACAAATATGACAAAACCAAGTGGAGTCGACCTAAGAAAACAACTCCTTCCACAAAAAATATAATCCACATACCACTATTGACATATAACATAAGATGGAAATGGGAATACCATAGTCCAAAATAGTGCCAAAAGCACCCCACATAAACATAAGGCCATGACCAAACTACATTTTTTTATCCAAGGAAAAAAACTAGTAACGAATTTGAAGAGAACACAACTAGAGGAACCAAAAAAAACCCTAGACTACCCACCCACTGCCCATACTCACTAATCAACTTCTAAAGACAAAATATTAGCTAGATCCCTTGCGCTGAAGCCTGGATGATCCATCAGAGTCACAGGCTATACGTATTTCCACATGTGTCAGTTTAGCATCAATTCTATCCATACAAAACCTTTTATTCCTCAACATCCTCTTAACATCCTTCAGAGAGGCGAAGATATTACATTTCTCCACCCAATTGTCCCTCAGTACCAAGCCCAACAAAATATTTGTTTGTCAATGAAGAGCTACTGAGTTCAAGTATTGTTTTCTCTTGCCCCTAGTGCACCCAAGATATGACACCTAAAGTGACATATCCATATCTTCCAATATATTAGAGTCTGGTCCTTTCCTCTCTTGCTTTGTTCTCTAGCTCTTTGATTTCCTAACATGTCTCAGGTTGCACTACATTTAAATAAGTTACCATTGAATCATAGGCAAAGAGCCTTGCCCCTCGCTGCTGAGGTTGAGCGCTACCGCCACCTTCATTTGAGAATTTTATTTTATTTACAAAACCAGTTTGCAAAAGATTTAAAATATAATTTAAAAAGAAAAAGAATAATAAAGAGAAAATAACTCGTCTTTATTTTATTTTTAAATTATGAAATCATAACAAAAAAGTTTTATCAAAATTTTCCGTTTTTTTTAAAAGCTTTGCCTATAAGACTCTCTTCTCGAGGGATAATAATAATTATACAAAATTAAAGCCTAAATTTTCATATATAGAGACTATAGATACATAAATCAAAATCATTGAAAGGAGTTTCCTTTTTTCTGGGTTTAAATATTGCCTATAAGACACTCTAATACAAAAATAAAACATAATTTGGTGTTTTAGAGGGGAAGGCAATACATAAAGACTATTTACGAACACTACAACATTTCTCCCATATTAGGCACTATACGAGCACAAGCTACATGGATAGAATGAGGATGTAGGTCATAGCTACCACATGATATGAAGATGCAAACTTGCTCTCTCAATGCTTTCTTCATTGTTTTTATGAGATGAAAGAAGTTGCGAGGATATGAGAAAATCCCTTCAGTGTTTATTAGTATTTTGAAATTTGAATGATGGGAGGGAATAATGTGCTCAAAGATGCTAACTTGATCCGCCATATTGGAGAAGTGTTCTACAGATATATTAGATATCAAGGGTTACATAATAATAAAATTGGTTGTTCACTAGAAACTAGCTCCCAAGCATTACACTATAAAATTGTTAGCAAGTACTCTAATAGTTTTTCAGGTTGGAAATACAATAAATATGCGGAGATGGGTTGCTTCTAGTATGTACTCTGTGTTGAATATAAAAGTAATTAAATACTTAGCAATAATTTTATTGTTATATAAGATCCATAGACAGAAGTAAACATTAGAAAATCATTTGTTAATTAGAATAATAATTGTTTTGTATGTATTTACTATAAAAAACTAATGTTTTAGAATGAGATATACTAATAAAAAAATGTAATATTATAATAATCAATTACGAATAATTATTTTTGTGACATTGTAAATGGTGGATATAAAATTTATAATTAACTATATTATTTTAAAAAAATATTGTGCATGTAGAGGTAGTTTAATTGGTTATTGTTGGGTCCAATCGAGCCTCTGAAACAAAAATGCACTACTTCATGCTTTATAACTCCTTAAGTGGCGTGCCTTACATTTTATTACACTTTCCTCTTTTAGCAAGAATCCCTAAACAACAAAATGCATCACTTGATAAATGCACTACTTCATGCTTTGTAACTCCTACAAGAATCCCTAAACAACAAAATGCATCACTTGTTAAATGCACTACTTCATGCTTTGTAACTCCTTAAGTGACGTGTCTTAAATTTTATTGCACTTTTTTCCTTTAGCAAGAATCCCTAAACAACAAAATCTATTTTTCTTTGTAATGCCTTGATTAACATATTTATTCTGAAGGTGTTCTCTTTGTCAGATTGGGCTAAGCAAACACTGTTCAACCCAACCAATCCTGAAGCACCATTCTCGTTGTTCTGTCTAATGAAAAATTAACAAGTGGAAAAAAAATTTTGTACACTTTCACGTCAACGGAGCCATTAATTCCCTTGCTTTTGTTCACGATTTTTTCATCATTCGTCAATGGAGCCATTAATGCTCCCGTTGCAGTTCATGATTTCACGATTTTGAAGATGTACAGGGATTGTTTTCTCTGGGTTAACAACGAGGGAGCTTATCACTTCGTTCTTAAATCTCCTCCTTATTTCCTGTGAGCAGGTCACATATTTTGGCATGAAGGTGAAATCACCTCTAATGGAGTATGTGCCTTAAATAGTGCATTTCTCAAAGCCATGAAGCACACCACCTTTTCTCATTTCTACACTAGAGTGAGCATCGCAACGACCTCAGATAATGTGGGCTTCAGGTTTGAATGGAATTTTTAATTACATATTAGAAGATGTTGTGGTTAACTCTTCCTGTGATGCCAATATCCACAAGTTTCTCACCATTGACCAACTGATTTCTCTGCTTCCATCTGGATCGAGAATCTCTACCTCTTTTACATTTTTTAAAATTTCAAACAAATATTATACACTACAAGAAATTGAACTCCAAAACACACTCTGATTATAATGGACGCTACGCAGAGTGAACCCGGAAGAGTGAAGGCTATGAAAATATGCCCAATGGAAGAAATAACCATAACTATGGTCAAATTCAAGGGCCTAGGAAATATATACTTTTGGAGAATGATTTCTGATAAAAAAACCAACAACAATTCCACCTAGGAAATTCCAAATGCTAATAAGTGCAACAAAAGTGCTTACAATTGTTTGATTATATCCATGAGCTTTCGTGATCTATCCCATGTTATCAATGGCAATCAGAGTTGATCCAATCCACAAGTACAAGATACAAAAATAATCAACATATTGATGCTTACTAGAGCTTGAGGAATTGTGAAGTTGTCTCCTCTTTTGTGGCTTTTGAAGAATTTCACAATACATGATTGAACAAAAGCTCTGACTTTCACTTCATTGTTATGCCTAATATGTTATGTGCTGCTAATCGATTTTCCTTCATCGATCTCTAGGAAATGTTGCATATTCTTTTTCTCTTCAATTTCTTTTGTAAGCACAATTATTTTGGCATCATCTGCAGCTTCAATTTATGTGGTTGAGTTCTCGGTAGAAATCTCTTGATGCTTTTTTTTTTTCCATCTCCGCCTTAGCAATCACCACGGCACGATTTGCAGCTTCAATTTCTACGGTTGAGCTCTCAGTGGAAATTTTTTGCTACTTCCTTTTTTCCATCCCCACCTGAGCAGTCACCGCGAGAGGAAGTGAAAGAAAAAACATGATAACTACAACTACAATTTTGTAGCCAGCAATAGGGAAATTATTTGACATTAAAAAATAAGATAGGTATAAAACTATATCAGAGGATCTTTGTTTGCTATTGAGCACCAAGTCCTAAATTTTCCTGTTGCTATAAAAAATAACCCGGTCAATTGTACATTTCTAGAGTTATATGAAATTCCAGCTAATGTCATCCTAGGTAGCGATTCTTTTACCAGATGGTCTCTTGTATCTATAGACTATCAGAATAAAAAATTTTCTATGACTATAAACCAGAAGTCTGTACAGCTCCCTCTGAAAACTTCTGAATAGTTTACAGTCCCAAAAAAGCAAAAAATAGAAATACCCAAGCCAGCTGAAATTCAGAAAAAGCAAAGAATTGTTTCTTTTTCCATTGCTCATCGAAATTATTACCTCAAAGAAATATCTGATACAATCATAGATCATTGTTCCTCTGATATTCCTAACACTTTTTGAAATGTGAAGAATATGTCATTGATCTTACTTTTGTAGATAACATCAAGATAAAATCGATGAAAGCTTCAACAACTTTAATGAGCCCAACAAAAGTGGAATACTGCAAAATAGAAATTGCAGACCTTCTTGAAAAAGGTCTAATTGAACCAGCCCGATCCCAGTGGGCTTGCAAAGCATTCTACGTCAACAAGCACAGTGAGATAAAAAGAGGCAAACAAAGGATGGTGATAAACTACAAGCCTCTAAATTCAGTTCTGAAGTTCATTGCATATCCACTTCCGAACCAGGCCTCACTGCTCCAAAAATTAAAAGGATGTACTATCTTCTCAAAATTCGATTTCAAATTTGGTTTTTACCAGGTTGGCATTAAAAAATAAGATAGGTATAAAACAACCTTCGTTGTCCCACATGGACAATACCAATGGAAGGTTATGCCTTTCGGATTAAAGAATGCTTCGTCCGAATTTCAAAAGAGGATGGAAGATGTCTTTCGTGGTCTTGACTGGTTAATCATCTACATTGATGATTTACTTGTCTGTTCAAAGAATATCCAAGAACACCAGAAACATCTCCAAATATTCTACGAGTGTTGTTTTAAACACGGTTTAGCTCTGAGTAAAACCAAAATGGAGATTGGTTTGACTGATATTGAATTTTTAGGACTGCAAATTTCTAATGGTAACATTGTTTTACAAAAACATGTTTTGCAGAACCTTCAAAAATTTCTCGAGCAAATAACTGACAAAACACAGTTGCAACATTTTTTAGGCAGCCTAAACTATATCAGGAGATTCTATAAAGGACAAGCTGAAGACCTCAATGTGTTGTAGCAAAGGTTGAAGAAGGTACCAATCCCATGAAAGCAGCGGTACAAACTATAAAGGAGAAAGTCCAGTTTCTCCCTCCTCTCCGTCTTCCTACAGACAAAGGTCTCTACATTCTCGAGACTAATGCTTCCAACGTTGCATGGGGAAGTGTCCTGCTCGAAAAGATTGGATCAATAGATCACATCTGCTCCTACATTTCAGGATCATTCCATGGTGCAGAACTAAAATATCCGAGCAACCATAAAGAAATTCTGGCAGTCAAAAAGAGCATTCACCACTTCAGATTATACCTAAAGCCAGTTAAGTTCCTAGTCAGAATAGATTTAAAGATTATGCCTAGTATGATAAAGCTAAACAAGGAGTTAGCTGAAAACAATGCTAGAATCCTTAGATGGGCAGCATGGGTTGATAGCTATGACTTTGACATCGAGTATAAACCTGGTTACCTTAATTTCTTGGTAGACCTGCTAACAAGAGAGGCCGCCAAATCATGAAAGAAAAGATGCTTTATGGAGTCATGTCATTTAAGATGCTGACCTCTTGGTCCCACATTTGTAATAAATCATATGTCATATTCGGTCCCCATATGTCGCAAGACCATTAAGGGATGAGATAATGCAAAGTGGATGTCTCCACTTGCACCCAAATATTAGGTTTAGGGTTTGGTATGACTAGCAGTCACCAGTCTATAGTCACCAGTTGACCGGTTGTATTTACTATAAGAGAGCCTGCGAGCCTCATTTGTATGCACCCTGAGTTGATTTCTAGTTCTTGAACCAATTAGTCAGCTTTCTCTTCTTCATTCTTCATATGAGTGATGCTAGATTGCGTAGGTTGCATCTATACACGTTGATCCTCCTGTGATTAAAGTATCAGTCACTCGCAAAGTCTATTCCTCGGCACATTTGTCTCTAGAGCCGACTAGAGCCTTGTTATCTATTTCTGAATACACTTGTATGGATAGTTTTACATGGAAATCTTCTAATAATATATTCCACTTTATATTACTGTGAGCATTTATATGTGAGCATTTATAAATGGTTGAGTAGAAATTGGTGTTGCATTCAGTTTTCTTTCTAAATCTGTTTTAAGTGAACGGACCCGTATTAAGCCCGAGGCTGTGTTTGTAAGTCCCGACGGAAAGGGAAGTTTGATCAGTGGCAAGCTTGCTAGGTATAGCTTAAAATGTATTTCCAAATGGCTGAAACTTCCCAAGTTGAAATTGAAGTAGAAACTTCAGTACCAATGACTTCTCTGGCTGGAAGACGAATTTTTTACAAATAAGCCAGTACCTCCGCCTCTACAATAATAATTAATGAAGTAGATGCAAATTCAAATTTGAAAATTCCTCCTATAATGTCAAGTCAGGTGTAAAATATGCCTTTGTACAAATACTATGCTAAAACTAAAATCTGACAAAACTCTGTGGATCTATCATTTACATCTCAAGATAATCCAATCCAAATACCATTACTTCAAAAGTCACAAATCGACTGGGCAAAGTCGAAAGGATTTAAGTATTGTCATCTTGGAGCTATCAGATTTGGACTAAATCCCTTGGTTAGACCAAAATTTGATATTAAAAGCCTTTGTGTTGTGGTAGACACCAGACATAATAAACTATCAGATGCTATTATTGGCGGTTTCACCAGTCCTCTTCATGACGACCCCGCATTCTGGACTGTTTATCCAAAGTATTCTGTCAGTTTAGATGATCCCTATATCCATAACTTTTTACAGGCCTACATCCATCCACAAGGTTTTGACATGTCTATAGGTTCTCTTATTATCCAACTCAAAACTCTCTCCGTTGTCAGATTTGGCAATGTCAGTCTTCCACCTCTGCAAGCTAATGTCAGAAACACATCTCAGCTTGTCAGTGAATTAAAATCATCATCCAGGAATTCCGCCACACCAGTAACATTCGAGTGGACTGAAATCTCATATCCTTCAGAATGGGAATCACAATACTGTAAATACACTCAAATATCCCAACAGATAGAATTGGCGAAGATTAGACCCAAAGTCAAACTAGTGACCTTCAGCCATGTCACTGAATCTTTCAAAACAGACCCCTCTATTTTTGAAGCAATCAGAAGGATACCAAAGGAAGTTTCTGAGCTTCCTAGAACTAGTTCAGCCACTACAGAACTAGTAAGAGAACATAGAGGTTAGCATCAACAGTGTCCAGCCTGCAATCAGCTGATAGACAGCTTTGGCATCAATGCCAAAGATTCTTAGAAACTGGGGAAGAGTCTCCAGATTCAAGAACAGGGTACAAAAACCCCTGAAAAAAGCCACATCATTTCTTCATGATCACCCTACTTCCAAGAGAGTAATAATGATGCAGGGGCATTAGACACTAGCCAGCAATGTAGGAGGTTTTGTCCACATGTTGTGGCTAGGAGGGTTCAGAATCATTCGAATTTGTAACAGCAAGGTGTCAATACCTTAGCTGCCTGTTGCATTTAGGTCAGTTAGAGCCAGTAGAAGTCGAATAGCTTTAAGTTCAGTCCATCTGTCATGTTCAGTTATTCGAACAATGTAATTAAGTTTTGTTAGAAGATAGACAGTCCTCATCGACGAATCGAAGAGACACATTGTAATGCATATAAATTGTATCCCCCCGATGTATTGAGAGGAGGAGATTTTCGCAGTGAAGTCCGTGTGTTAAGCTTTTGCTTTAGTTTGAATAAAAGCCAATATTTCATTGACTATCTGTGTGTGATTGAATTAGTCTCTGTGTGAATTTTTTGGTCCCGAGCACATTGAATCTTCAGTCCTGTGATTAATTCAATGAAGAGAATTGTTGTGTGAATCTCCGCAAACTCCTGTCTGGGTTGATTGTGGATTTCCCTGGAGTTTTCAAATACATTACGTAAGAGACCGGAATGATATATTAACCCATCGTCGCAAACGTTGTAGATGCCAATCTTGAAGAGTGTAACTTGTAGGAATTATTTTCCCATAGAACTGTGGACTTCTGGTCATAGTGGAAAACTCGCCTATAAAGGAAATAGACTTGTTTTGCTGGAGGTTAGGCCCTGAGTTTATGAACCAGAGTGAATAGAAAGGATAGCGTAACCCCGACTTGAACTGTGGTCAATCACTGTTCCAAAACCGAGAGTGGATTTGCGAAACCAAACCACCCATATCGCACCGCCTTTGTGGGGTAAGTGGTATTTCCCATTCGGACGTGATTCCATTGGTTGCCTGACACGTGGCCTCAAGAAGTCTGGAGAAACCGCCCTCATTGCATGCCATCGTGCGTTAACGTTCGACTGTGAGATCAACGCGATATCGACGTACCTCGTTGATCCGGAGGAAGGCTCATCGAACGATGAGCGCATTCAGAAGTAACACAGAGGTTAACCAAGGTAAGGTGTGTGTATTTAATTGAAATCCGCCGATTGTATGTGTGGGCCTGGGGCCTAAGGTATATTGAAGTGGTTCTTTACCTATGTTGTTGGATTATTAATATTAGTCAAAAGGTATAAGGTGGCGGACTTAGGACTGTCGCAGATTTATATTGCGGGGGATTAAAGTCCATAGATATATTTAAATTAACCAAAGTCGGATTAAAACATTCATTTGTAAATTTCCACAAATTAAAGGGGATTATGGACAGGAGTTAGAGACTAGCTTTCCTTGGGGGCCTGATTCAAATTTGCTGCTGTCAATTGTGGTATCAGAGTTGTTTTTGAGTTTTTTTTGCAGAGAATTAACATGGAAATCCGAGTTGGTAGAGGTGCTGGCAGAAGGAGACTCGTTGCCAATGCAGAAGTATTGGAGACCTTGCAGAGGGTCCAAGCCAGAATGGATGCCATAGAGCAAAGACAACCTAGAGATCCTGAAGACATCAATGAACCTGAAATAGAAGAAGCTGGAGAAATTGTTGAGATTCCTCCTGACATGAGGCTCCTCAGAACTGTTCTGGGGTTTGCAGTTAAGCCCAAGATTAAAGTATCAAGTTTTGCAGGAGGACTGATTCTAGAGGAGCTGGTGGACTGGATTAATGAAATGAACAAGTGCTTTGACTATGAAGAAATGAGCGAAGATAAGAAGGTCAAGTTTGCAGTAACAAAGCTGAAGGGACATGCTACACTTTGGTGGGATGGAGTGCAAGCAGGAAGAAGAAGAGTTGGCAAGCAGCCTATCAAGAGCTGGACCAGAATGATTGCTAAGTTAAAAGGTAAATTCTTGCCTAGTGATTATCAGCTAACATTGTTTAGGAAAATGCAAAACCTGAGATAGAGGTTGCTGACAATAAAGGAATATACAAAAGAATTCTATAGAGTAAGCATAAGAGTTGGGCAATTTCAAGACACACCAAAGAAGACTGCCAGATATGTGAATGGTCTCAAGCTGGAGATCCAAGATGAGATTGGTCTTCTGTCTCCTAAGACAGTTGAAGAGGCCTATCAGATGGCCTTGAAAGCAGAGGAGAAACTCCTGAGGAAGCAATCTGCCAAAGGGAGAGGTATTTTCCGTGGAAAGGGAAGTCAGGGTGGTAGAGGAAAGCCTACTACACCTAGAGATGGAGCTAAGAGTAACTCACCTCAGAATTCATCTACAAATGGTGATGCAAGAGGCAGAAGGGGTTCTTACAGAGGAAGAGGAGGCAGAGGCAGAGGTAGATAATTGAGGTGCTATAGATGTCAGCAAGTGGGACACAAGCACTATGAGTGCCCAGAGAATGTGGGTGCTGGTCCAAGAAATGTTGTTGTTGCCCAGGCTGGAGAAGAGGTAGCAATTGAAGAATAAATTCTACTAGAGAGGGGAGAGTCCTTGGTGGTTAATAAGGTCCTGTTGAAGCAAACCAAAGAGGTCGCTGAGCCTGCACAAAGGAAGACTTTTTTTAGGAGCATATGCAAAGTCCAAGGGAAATGCTGCCAGCTAGTCATTGATAGTGGTAGCAAAGACAATCTGGTTTCCATTGAGGTGATAGATAAGTTGAAGCTGAAAACAAGGGAGCATCCAACTCCCTACAGGGTGTCCTGGCTGCATAAAGGGCACCAGCTGATTGTAAAAGAATAGTGTGAGATAGAGCTGCAAATGGGAAACTATAAACACAAATTCTTGTGTGATATGATGCCCATGGATGTGTGTCACATACTGTTGGGTAGACCTTGGCAGTTTGACAGAGCAGCGGTGCATGATGGAAAGAATAACACTTACAAGTTCTTCAAGGACGGGGTACGTCATACATTGATACCCATGGAAGAAGGAGAGCCATCAAGCAGAGTGGTTGATCTAAAGACCTTGTTTCTGAGTGGGAAGGAATATCTACAGCAGATTGAAAAAGAAGAGGTAAGCTTTGCTTTAGTTTTCAAACCTAAGGCAGTTCTTACTTCTACAAAGATTTCTGATTTGCCAACAGAAATCCAAGAGATGTTAGATAGTTATTGTGACATTGTTGTGGATGATTTACCTGATGAGCTGCCACCTGTGAGGAAGATCAACCATCAGATAGATTTTATCCCTGGTTCAAATATGCCAAATAAGGCAGCCTACAGAATGACTCCCACAGAAAATGAGGAAATCAGGAAACAAGTATAGGAATTGGTGGACAAAGGACTGATCAAAGAAAGTTCGAGTCCATTTGCAGTACCAGTAGTATTGAGCCCAAAGAAGGATGGAGGCTGGAGGATGTGTACTGATTCTAGAGCAATCAATAAGATAAAAATCAGGTACAGATTCCCTTTGCCCAGAGTTGAAGATTTAATGGATTGTTTGAGTGGTGCTAAATATTTTTCAAAGATATATTTAAAAAGTGGATATCATCAGATTAGAATAAGAGAGGGTGAGAGTGGAAAAATGCCTTTAAAACGAATGAAGGACTGTATGAATGGATGGTCATGCATTTTGGGTTGTCAAATGCACCTAGCACTTTCATGAGACTTATGAATGAAGTATTGAAAGAATTCATTGGTAAATTTGTGATAGTGTATCTGGATGATATATTAGTTTTTAGAAAAACTAAAGAAGAACATTTAAGGCATCTTAATTATGTCTTGAAGAAGCTGCACCAAGAGAAAATGCTGATAAACTTAAAGAAATGCTCATTCATGAAGGAAGAGTTGGTGTATTTGGGCTTTGTTATTTCTACAGAAGGATTGAAGATGGACCCAGAGAAGGTTAAGGCAATTGTGGAGTGGCCTTTACCCAGAAATGTTTTTTAGGTAAGAAGTTTCCATGGAATTGCTAGTTTTTACAGGAAATTTATAAGAAACTTCAGTACGATTAATGCACCCATCATTGAGACAATAAAAAAGAGCAAACAACCATTTAAATGGACTGCTAAAGCAGAAATAAGCTTTAAACTTTTGAAGCAAAAGATAACTAAAAAGCATGTGTTGATTCTGCCTGATTTTACTAAACCATTCCAAGTGAAGTGTGATGCCAGTGGGGAAGCCATTGGAGCTATGCTGAGTCAGGATGATAGGCCTGTAGCCTACTTCAGTGAAAAGCTGAATGACACTAGAAGGAAGTATTCCTCTTATGAGAAGGAATTCTATGCAGTTGTTCAGGCACTGAAAAAGTGGAGGCATTATTTGATGTCCAAAGAATTTGTGTTTTATTCTGATAATCATTCTTTGCAGTAAATTGTACAGTAGCCCAAGTTGAATCATAAGCATGCCAAATGGGTTGAGTATCTCCAAGGTTTTAATTTTTTTTTGAAACATATAAGTGGCCAAGCAAATAAATTAGTTGATGCTTTGAGTAGGAGGCACATGCTTGTTCAAGAAACCAATTTTGAAGTTGTAGGATTTGATTTTCTCAAAGAACTGTATAAAACAGATTCAGATTTTAAGGAAACATTTGAGGCATGTTGTAACCCTGTTCTAACAGATAGAAGCCAGTGGTTGGATTATTTCTTGCAGGAGGACTTACTATTCAGAAGAAACCAATTGTGTGTACCAAAATGTTCCATGAGAGAAAATTTGATCAAGGAGAAGAATAGTGGTGGACTTGCTAGACACTTTGGTACTGATAAAAATTATGAGCAGCTGAGTCACTTCTATTATTGGCCCAAGATGAGAGCATAAGTGGACAAGTTTGTGAAAGATTGCAAAATCTGTCAATATGCCAAAGGAAGGAGCCAGAATGCAGGATTGTACACTCCCTTGCCTATTCCAGATAGGCCTTGGGACATGGTGAGTATGGATTTTGTTCTAGGATTGCCCGAGACTCAGAGAGGGAATGATGCAGTCTTTGTTGTAGTGGACAGATTTTCCAAAATGGCACATTTTATTCCATGTTATAAAACTAGTGATGCCACCCATGTTGCTAACTTGTTTTTCAAAGAAGTTGTTAGGTTGCATGGGTTGCCCAAGAGTATTATTTCAAACAGAGACACTAGATTTGTGGGCCATTCTTGGAGGACACTGTGGAAGAAACTTGGTACCAAAATGAGTTTTAGCTCAACTTATCATCCTCAGACTGATGGACAAACTGAGGTAGTAAATAGAAGTCTGGGAAATTTGTTGAGAAGTCTTGCAGGAGAGCATCCCAAGCAGTGGGATCATATTTTTCCCCAGGTAGAATATGCATATAATAACTCACCAAATAGAAGCATAGGGCAGATTCCATTCCATATTGTTTATGGAATGCACCCCAGAGGAATATTAGAGTTAAGAAATCTGGGAAAGGCAGAGCTGAGGAGCGCTGATGGTGAGGAATTTGCTTCAGAAATCCAAGCCATACATGAACAAGTGAAACAGTAGCTACAAGGCAGCAGCATCAAATACAAAGGCAGAGCAGACTTGAGCAGAAAAGAAGTCCATTTTGAAGTAGGAGATATGGTTTTGGCACACTTGAGAAAGGAGAGATTCCCAAAGAAGCAATATAACAAACTGAAGTTCAAAAAGATTGGGCCATGCAAGATACTTAGAAAGTTTTCTGCTAATGCTTATGAGATTGAATTGCCTCCTGATGTTGGAATATCTCCCATTTTTTATGTTGCAGATTTGTACAAGTATGAAGATGAAGGTGCAGAAGAAGGACCAGTAGACAAGGAACGGATTGAGTGGGTAAAGCAGCTACCCCTAGCACAACCACTGCAGCCGAAGAAGATATTGGACAAAAGAGTGTTTAGGAAGACCAGAGGACAAGAGTACTTTCAGTACTTGATCAAATGGAAGGACCAAACAGAGGAATATGCCACTTGGATGACTGAAGGAATGTTGCAGAAGATAGGCAGATCAGTGGAAGAGCTCATGGACAGGAGTCCATGAAGAAAATTTCCCTCGGGAGTTTGATGCAGGGGCATTAGACACTAGCCAGCAATGTAGGAGGTTTTGTCCACATGTTGTGGCTAGGAGGGTTTAGAATCATTCGAATTTGTAACAGCAATGTGTCAATACCTTAGCTACCTATTGCATTTAGGTCAGTTAGAGCCAGTAAAAGTCGAATAGCTTTAAGTTTAGTCCATCTGTCATGTTCAGTTATTCGAATAATGTAATTAAGTTTTGTTAGAAGATAGACGGTCCTCACCGAGGAATCGAAGAGACACATTGTAATGCATATAAATTGTATCCCCCGGATGTATTGAGAGGAGGAGATTTTCGCAGTGAAGTCCGTGTGTTAAGATTTTTCTTTAGTTTGAATAAAATCCAATATTTCATTGACTATCTGTGTGTGATTGAATTAGTCTCTTTGTGAATTGTTTCGTCCCGAGCACATTGAATCTTCGGTCCTGTGATTAATTCAATGAAGAGAATTGCTGTGTGAATCTCCGCAAACTCCTGTCTGGGTTGATTGTGGATTTCCATGGAGTTGTCAGATACATTACATAAGAGACCGAAATGATATATTAACCCATCATCGCAGACGCTGTAGATTCCAATCTTGAAGAGTGTAACTTGTAGGAATTATTTGCCCATAGAACTGTGGACTTCTGGTCGTAGTGGAAAACCTGAATATAAAGGAAATAGACTTGTTTTGCTAGAGGTTAGGCCCTGATTTTGTGAACCAGAGTGAATAGAAAGGATACCGTAACCTCGACTTAAACCGTGGTCAATCACTGTTCCAAAACCGAGAGTGGATTTGCGAAACCAAACCACCCATATCGCACCGCCTTTGTGGGGTAAGCGGTATTTCCCATTCGGACGCGATTCCATTGGCTGCATGACACATGGCCTCAAGTGGTCTGGAGAAACTGCCCTCATCGCGTGCCATCGCGCATTAACGTTCGACAATGAGATCAACGCGATATCGACATACGTCGTTGATCTGGAGGAAGGCTCATCGAACGATGATCACATTCAAAAGTAACACAGAGGTTAACCAAGGTAAGGTGTGTGTATTTAATTGAAATCCGCCGATTGTATGTGTGGGCCTGGGGCCTAAGGTATATTGAAGTGGTTCTTTACCTATGTCGTTGGATTATTAATATTAGTCAAAAGGTATAAGGTGGCGGACTTAGAACTATCATAGATTTATTTTGCGAGGGATTAAAGTCCAGAGATATATTTAAATTAACCAAAGTCGGATTAAAACATTCATTTGTCAATTTACACGAATTAAAGGGGATTATGGACAGGACTTAGAGACTAGCTCTCCTTGGGGGCCCGATTCAAATTTGTTTCTGTCAAAGAAAGAGGAAAACTATTAAAATCCTAACTGGGGAAGAAAGTTACATCCCTGGAATAAGCCTGCCTTATATTCCATTTAGGAAATATGACGATGATGGCCAGATGAAAAGGGAATACCTTCCCTTCGCAACAGTACCCGCTTCTACAACATCAAGTACAAATACCTCACAACTAAACTATGCAAACCTTCAGTTGAATCTCACATCTAAAAATTTAGATGATTTGCATAGAGATGTGCTTAGAGTCCAAGAAGTTATCAAAGAATAATAAGCACTCTGTGAGAAGGTTCTAGCTCGTTCTGAATTACTAGAACACCAAGTAGATGACTTAGCCCGAGCCAGTGATAAAATAAATTTACGGCTAAGTGCAATTGAAATTTTTTTGTCCATGCAAGTCCCATTATTGAAAAAATTAGGAACCAAGAAGCCATCACCAGATTACTCTTTCATGGATAAAACAAATACATCTGCACTCTTTGCAGATAATCCAGACACCAAACTAAAAAGAACTTTTAGCTTTGGGATGGTAAAAGCTGAGCTCCTAGAATGGACATTTGTAAAAGAAGAGCCAGTTGAAGAAGAAAATGAAGACTATGAAGATGCAGTCTTCACATCTATAAATTTCTTGCAAAAAGTGTAAGAAAAAGGTCCTGCTTTCAACAAGGACTTTTACAAACAATTCCTAGTAACTCCAAAATTAGAACCAGGAAATATTCCTCAAATAACAATGGGAGCTTCATCTTCAAGCAACCCATTACCAACAGCTGTTGTCAATACTACTGCATCTGCAATAAGCAGTGCTATACAGTCAATGCCAACAGATATTATGTTCACCCCGAACTGTCAGCTCAAATAGAGATGGAAAATTCCATCACTACTATAGCCAGTTGGTCAACAAAGAGAAGAGCAGAGGAACCTATGATGGCCTTGAGAAAAATTTCTCAAGAAATAGTCAATGGTTTTAGTGGGTTAGCACATACATGGTGGCATTATGCAACAGCAGAAGCCAAGGAAGAAATCCTTGGCCATGTAGATCCCATAAATCAATTATTACTTGCACTGAGAGAAATGTTCGTTGGAGCATCTATAGATCACGACCCAAATCACTACAAAGATTTATTCATGTCCAACAAACTTGGCAATATAAACATGTTAGATGAATACTTTTGCCAAATGCAAGAATGGTTGATCAAAGGAAATGCATATTTAGATCCTGCCTTCATCCGTAGATATATACAGAGTATGCCAATGACACTACCCAAGAAATTAAGGTAACTAGGTTTATGCTCGATGTCAAAGTCATAGCTATCAAGCCATGCTGCCCATCTAAGGATTCTAGCGTTGTTTTCGGCTAACTCCTTGTTTAGCTTTATCATACCAAGCATGATCTTTAAATCTGTTCTGACTAAGAACTTAACTGGCTTTAGGTACAATCTGAAGTCGTGAATGCTCTTTTTGACTGCCAGAATTTCTTTATGGCTGCTTGGATATTTTAGTTCTGCACCATGGAATGATCTTGAAATGTAGGAGCAGATGTGTTCTGTTGATCCAATCTTTTTGAGTTGGAAACTTCCCCATGCAATGTTCGAAGCATCAGTCTCGAGAATGTAGATACCTTCGTCTGTAGGAAGATGAAGAGGAGGGAGAAACTTGACTTTCTCCCTTATAGTTCGTACCGTTGCTGTCATGGCATTGTTCCATGGGATTGGTACCTTCTTCAATCTTTGCTGCAACACATTGAGGTCTTCAGCTTGTCCTTTGTAGAATCTCCTGATATAGTGTTAGTTGTGGAGAGAAGCGAGAATATAGTAACAAGATTGGGCTACACCGTTAAGCCAATGTGTTATTGAAAGGGGAACAAGAGTGGCAAGCTTGAATTCCTTGATTGTTTTGTAATGATGATATTATGATCGTTGATGGGGAAGATTATGATTCGTTGGAATCTATTGCATAGATTTTAGGGGAGAAACTAATTTCAAATTCCAAGTGTATTTGTGTAGTTGTTCCTTTGGATCTTGCTCAAGAGTTATCAATCATGTGGGTCATTTCTCTTTCTTTTCAAACATGATCTTATTGGATAATTGGGAGCTATTATAGGAATCATACCCATCAAAGTTCAAGATTAGTTCTGCGTCTTGAAAAAATGAATTGGACTTTTGTATTCAATAAGCCAATAACTTGGTCATGTTCCATTCATATACAATCTAGCCTGCATGATAACACTTTCAAATTCTGTAAGCTAGGTAATTTCTCTAATCCCATTGTTTATGGCCTAGTTCACATTATCCGTTGAGGGAAAAAAAAAAAAAAAAACTTGGTCCACTCTAGCCCATGGATTGAGGAGAATAAGATTAAGAAATTAGAAGCAGAAATGACAGAATGGTTGAGAGCACACAAGTAAGGCCTCTCATAGGTAAGGAAGGACTAGGAAGACCATTACAAAGAAGTCAAACTCCAAATTAGAGGGTAGGGCCTCTCTTAATTGGCACAGGAAGTAAAAAGTAAAGCCAACGCCAACCTATTCAAAGCCAAAAAGGCCAAAGAATATTTTTGGAGGTTAAAATCCTGAAGTCTCCAGTTGAGAGCAAGTTTCAGGAATAACATATGATACACTTTCTCTAGGGGGTATATTCCTTGATGGTTTCTCTCACAGTGAAAGCAATCCTAAGCATATTCCTAGAGGCATATGGTGATGACATCTAGTGGTTAGCCTTGATCAAATTTGTGCCTGTCCCTAAGTCCTCTCTATTTTTGGTCATCCCTTGCCATCTTTGTGGACATTCTTAGTCAGATTGGTCAAATGACATGGGCCTTCCTAGACACTTTGGCTTAGTGATTCAATCATGGTGATACCTTTAGAGTGTGATTCATACTCCATTCATTTTAAAGTAAGGTGTCATTAAGCGATTAAAAACACTAATTGACAAATAAATCCATTGGGGTTTCAAACCCAATTGGAAAGAAGTAGAACAAAATGTGACAGTATAAAAAAACCAGTAGGCCAAAATGATGTTAGCCTACAAAATAAGTATGCCACAGGTGTGTGAGTTAACGACAAGAAAGAATCTCAAGAAATATTTTTGGAGGCTACCGACGTGAGTGGCTTAGTGACAAGTGGTAAGGTGATTGGAATTTGTTCAAGGTTCCTTGAACGATTATAGATGAGTCGAGGTGCAAGTCTTGTGTGATTTTGACATCATCAAAATCCCCATGAGAGTAGTTAAAGGATTGTCATGAGAAGTATTTCAAAATAAATCCCTATTGGGTACTGGGGAGTTTGGAGAAGAAAATGAGCCTTCCTAGAAAAGGGAACTCTATGAACCATCGAGGGAAGCCTTGTGAGTAAGAAGAATGAGACAAAGAGTCGAGCATAGAAGAAGTGCTAAATAAAAATAATAATTACTGTGAGAGATTCGATGACATGATAACATCTAAGAGAGAAACAAAATGATTATCTCCTTGCAAGGGAACTCGAGGAACAATAAAAATAAGCCTCCAGAGGAAGATCGATAAGACAAAGATCTCAAGAGATAAGAGATGCATATTATATTGGTTATCCAAAATGAGTTGGAGAATCTCATTGTAAATCTAGAGAATCAAAAATCCACAAAGGGAATAGTTAATAGGAATTTAAGAAAATTTCAAGGTTTTATGTCACTGTAGAGATCCTTAGGAACATGGAGAAACCATGTCCGAGTATCTCACTTTCTACCTAAAGCTTGACTATAAAATGGATGGTTTTACATAATTTTTATCCTACACAAAAAAGAAGTGCCAAAAGGAAAAAATAACATTAACATTGTTTTGAAAAAAAAAAAAAAAGTAACATTGACATCTACATGTCACCCTCACCCATTTCAAAATTTCGTTGTACCTCCCGATCACCGATTTCAAAATTTCAAAATTTTGTTTTACCTCCGAAGCACCCATTTCAAAATTTCCTTTAACCTCCCCACTAAAATACCTTTTGTCTCATCCCTCTTCACTAATTGTTGGCTACCTCGCAGTTACAACTCGACCTAGTGTGCAAATTGAAAAGGGGACTTTCGAAATAGAGGATTCAGTGCCTGGGACACGAAGGGATTAGGTATATAGAAGGTTGTATGAATCACTAGAGTTAAGGGCTATAGTTATTTTCTCGACTTCCCTTCATTTCACATGACTCTAATATGATATAGACAAGTCTGAACTTAAAATGTCACATTGATTGTGTGCCTCTTTTTTGAGCAGGTCCAAAAACACTTGCAAGCTCGCATGGAGGTAATAGAAGAGTGCTTTTACTGAGTTCAAGGGTTAAGGCAAGGGAAACTATAACAAGTTAAAACCTGGGCCAGGAACTGTGGCAAGCTTGAATTTCCATTTCCCAATTTCTGAACATTTTTATGGGTATTCATTATAAGGTATTTATGTTGAATATTTGGGTGTTTTTGCAGGAAGGAAGAGCAGGGAAGGAGTATATTGGCCCTCTTAAATTATACTGGCTAGAACCTAAGAAGAAACGTGTATCATTGATCCTTGGAGTCATTGGCTTTGCGCTCTTCTCTGCCTGTTGGGCGGATGTTAGATTACTTGGTCTCCACCATCGAAAGTTCCTAAATTGAGCAAGGTCAATTTGGGTTGCAATTACTTTGTTCTTTTCATTTGTTTCCTTTAGATTTTGGAGCCCATTGTGTAGTTGGGGGAAATGAGAGTTGAAAATTCAACATAACATTTGAGTCTCGTGATATCAAGTATACTGAGTATATTGTTTTTGCAAGGATCCAGTGAGATCTCGTAAGTTGGATAGAACTGCGTTAATAAATAGATACCACCATTTCCCAGACAAAGAGGAAACCTCAAAATGCATAGTTTACAGAGCATATCAGTTTACAAAACACCATCCTAATTTGAAAAAGTTTTGATGGTGCTTTTGTGAAAAATGGATTTCAATCTGTTAGTACTGAGGAGAGTCAAGAGTATGTGCTTTGTTTTATTTATATTAGGCCCTGTGGCTTTGGTTTATGGTCCGTGGACCATTTTATCCTTTATAAATGATGGTTTTTTTCAAGACTAATGATGCAATAAGAGATGGAAGATCTAGCTAGCTAAAATTCTTTTCATGTCTCCAAGAACATTGCAAATCATGGGTCCCCGTGGATGCAGATGGAGGTCCAGAGAGAGTTTTAGGAACGACTAAAGTTAAGGGCTAGAGGTGAGGTCAATTGGATTGGAGGCTACTTGTTCCAAACTTTCTAAGTTTGGCCTCAAAAGTGAAAAGTGAATGTTTTAAGTATACACTTCTTCTATTTGATTTGATCTGATATGCCTAAAATATCTTGTCTATTTCTAAAATCTGAAATTTCTCGTTAATAAAGTTAGGCTACGCACTAATCGCACATGGTCACCTCACTTCGAATGAGAGTTCATAGAAGACCCTACAAATAATTTGCAGGTTTGTGGCAGGAAATGGTCAATGCATGCATATGTTACGATGGTGCAATTTTATTGAGATGAAATTAAAGAAAAAGATATGAGGCTGCAAGAATGGGCCGGGGAAGAAAACTTTTCTTCTCCTTTCTCTAGGACCAAGGAATCTTCAATTGTTTTGCATGAAAAGTCTACTAGCGACATAGTACAAGCAACACAAAATGTAAAATGGAAATCCTTTTATCTTATAAAAGAGGAAGTGTGGGAATGAATAGCATGCTTGCTGTTCAACCCATAAATGGAAATGAAATTAGCCTTTTCTACTGCTCTGTCTTTGCATAAAAATAGTTAGCCTTGTCAAGTGCTCTATATCTTCATAAAAGTAATCAACTTTTTATGGTGCTCTGCCTTTGCATAAAAGTAATCGGCCTTTTCTGGTTCTCTATCTCTGCATAAAACTAATCAATCTTTTCTATTGCTCTAGCTCTGCATAAAAACAATCAGCCCTTTTCTAGTGCTCTATCTCTGCATAAACACCATCAACCTTTTCTAGTGCTCTCTATCTGCATTAAAATAATCAGCCTTTTTATAGTGCTTTATCTCTGCATGAAAATAGTCAAATGTATGAGGCAACAAAATTTAATATGAATCAAGATAAAACATGTTCCTATGGGAATAATAAATTTTTGAAATGGCAGTGCAGTTGGACTTGAATTTCAATGGTTATACCACTATATCCCCAAGGAGAGGGAGTGTTAACACTGGAAAATCGTACAACAGAAGATGACATAAATTAATGTCAAGCCCAAGGATTTACAGGACAGGAATACATTATGGAATCAAGAAGTATGTAAAATATCCAAGGTTTTGAGAAAATCAGATTTGAACTAGTCATAAATGCTCAAATGCGCGCTTTATCCTTCAAGAAGAGTGCCTTTTGCGTGCCTTTTCTCTCAATAAGCGCACATTCCTGGAAATGGAAAAAATGTCACTATCTGGGACCACACAAAGCAAAGGACAAGTGATTTCACATGCTTGGATCTGCCCAAGGACAACGACCAGCGCCTCCCTACACATCATGTGAGCACACAAAGGAATATTTGAGCACACAATGGAATCACACCTCTCCCTTGGATCACCATCCATCATGTACCAAGGGAGGGAAGGAGGATTTGAAGCTCACCTATATAAACCCACCAGGAGATGAAAAAAGGGTGATCACAAGGTTATGCTGGCCAAAGTTGCCCAAGAAACACCAGCATTGTGTGTGACCCGGAGCTGGAGCTAAAGAGGACTCGATAGTTGGCCATCCAACATCTTAGCCCACCACAGCAAAGAGAGAGAGTGAGACTGCATCAGAGGCAGAGCTTGGAAGGCAACATCCTTGCATCAAGACCTAGAGCCATTTCCTAGGGGCTCTTTGGCAAGTGGGTAAAATTTCTTCTCCATTTCGAACGTTTAATAAGAAGATGCCATCGAGACATTGTTTGCATTATTATCGTTTGGAACTCTCTATATAGCTTCTGTATATTTGTGTTTTTTTAGTTTTAGTTTAACCAAAGCATACTTCAACATACTATTTCCATTAAGTTTTATGCTTTTGAGCTCCCCCACTTTCTTCTTGTTACCAATAGTTTACAGAGTATACCACACTCTCTAAGCTTGTGTGATTTCGTACACCCGTGCAACTAATCCACAACAACAGGATTGGTGACTCCACTGGGGAGTTTCAAGTTTATGTGGTTGTGCCACCTTTTGTAGGAGACCATTTTTCTATGCTGGAGTGGAGCTGACAGTTCTCTGACCCATCTTGCAGTCCCTAGACTCACTAAGGTGACATATTGAAGAAGGAAGCTCCTAATATTTTTACTTGCAGATTTTTGTGTGCATTTTTACTCACAAAGGCGCATTGCGCGCGTTCAGGAGTGACCTGCGCGTAGGAAGGCGCACCTGTCAAGGGCTTTTGCATGCAAATTGCAAAGAGATTTTTTTCTCCCTAATTTATGCATTTTTTCTGCTTGTAAGTGTGTTGTGCAGCCCCTAATGTATCTTCCAACACCTATGTTGATACCCCACAGCTTCTGAAAACTCATTTTTTTCTACTTAATGTAGGCATTTAGTTATTTTTCATTTAAGTTGGTTTTTGCAAAAAGTGTTCACATAGTTTAAGTAGGGGGCGAATTAACCATTGCTTTCCGAAAAATTTATTTTTTTTGCACATTCTGGTATGCACACTTAGTTTAACTAGTCCAATTAAGTGGCTCATGACCACACATGCATAAGTTAGCGTAGAAATTGTTTAGTTTAAATTCAATTTTTGCATCTAGGAAATTGCAAGACTAGGATTGAATCACCAATTAGAGCAAGTAATCTCTGCTGTCTTTGCACCATTTGGTGACCCTAGACAAGAATATGAACGCTCTACATTTTTTATTCACCATATCCCTTTAGTCACTCACATATAATAATTAGGAAGATTTGGAAGTGGACCATTATCTGCAAATGCTTTCCATTTGAGCAAGGAACAATGTCACATAGTTTAACTAGGGGACTTTTGTAAAGGATCACCGATATCCATATGTTAAAATTATGAGCTTGTTCACCATAAGCTCACACACATTCACCCACTAAGAAAAGAAAGCCACCTAAAAATAACTTAAACCAACTCACTAAATTATCCCTACAGGGGCCACAAGAGAATTTATAGATTAAGTTAGGATCAATGGGGTAGGCATCCAATAAGCCACCTTGATCACACTTCACATTGAAACATAGAAGTTGTGTATTTAGGGAGCTTTTAAATCCACCTATCAGCCCACAGAAAAGAAAACTCGAGTGTGGCAGAGACCCGATTCAGAGGGGGTTAGGCTTAGGCGCAGGGCATGCGGTATCAGTTGAGGCTACCTGACCCGGCTGATACTCAGTACTGTTAGCTGACTACCAAGAAGCCCAAGACTCGAATGCTCACGTGGGACGGTAGTTCTTAGTGGCCAAAAATAGGGCATCCTTTACCCTATAGGTGACGGTGCAGGCAAGCGCTAGACCCTCTACCCTTACCTTGGTTAATTCTCTTCCGCTGACTGGGGGTGTCGCCAGCTTTTACGGGACGTTGTGCCAGCACTCGCAAGAAATCCTCTCAAGGCCCCGTTACTTTTGAGTGTGTGAGGACGTATTAGGTCTTCTAGGATTTTTAGTATCATGCGCAAACAAACAAAACCATTTTTTAATTGATTGATTACATAGATTAAGTTAAAGCAAAATTCATTTCATTTTCGCTTTGTTTTATGTATGTGGCCATAAATTTGTTGTGATCACAGACTTGATCCCCTTAAAATTTTTCCAAAAACTAACCTGGTCGACACTCAAATGGTTCCAACGGAACCTCGTCGGTCCAGGCATCTTTTGGACCTCCCCCCATTACCAAGAGGGGTTCCAGGTATTTTTTCGTTTAGGCGTCAAAGACAGAACATTGCCACAGTGGTTGGTTCCTCCTGTCTTGAAGCAACCTTAGTTGGGAACCCTAGTCGGTCTCCCAACACCACATTGTACACCACTCCCCCCTCGTCTTGTGGGTGGCAGAGGAGCGCGTCCCATATGGGAAGCCAGCTGAATTCACAACAAGGTACATCACAGACTAACCCTCGTTAAAACTAGAACTTTGTGTCTTCACACGTTGCCATGGTGTCAACCTCCCAGTCACCCTTCTTAGCGGCATTAAATCTACTAGATTTGACCAAGCTCACCAATGACCCCATCGCACACGACCCCAATTGGCCTCCCATGCCCACGAAGCTCCCTTCAAACATACCAAAGTTTGAAGGCAAGCAAGCAAAAGACACAGAAAATCATATATAATGACCTTTCACCTGTGGTGCTCATCGAATAACATCATTGACAATACTATTCGGTTGAGGCTATTTCAACGCACTCTTACGGGAGTGGCCATGAAATGGTATGTGGAGCAACCTCCTGCTTCACATGGAACCTTTAGCGCCCTCGCTACCGCGTTCCTCACATAGTTTCAGTTGCCCATTCACCACAATTCGGGAATGGAGTTACTAACTCATTTCAAACAATCCCCCTCTACCCATATTTGAGAGCATCTCCATGAGTGGAGGCGGTGTCGCAATTTATGCAAAGAAAAACTCGACAACTGAGTCCTTTTAGATTTATTCTTGAAAACTCTGACGGCGGAGATTTCAAAGGATGTAGTGCAACGTAACCCCACATTCGAAGAGGATGCAATCAGTGAAGCCCAAGAGCTTGAACTGATCTACAGGCAATCAAGATACATATACAATATCTTGCCCAATGCCTCGTGCCTGCAATATTATCAAGAATTTCCAGCTGCGTCTAACTCTGTAGACAGACTTATTGGGTCAATGACCCAAGGGTACCTAGGCAGCAGAAAATAGAATCCCGGTTACACACATGGGTCTACGCAGAACATGTCTCAACCTGGATTTCAAATTCATCATATGAAGTAGCAAAATTTGACTAATAAGGCGCTAGCATATCACCAAGGAGGACCTTATCCTTCGACTGAGGGGACCCAATATGTAGGAAGAAAAACTGACGGAAGAACTCCCCCCAACGGCCAGGTGAAAACATGGGACAACAATACGCTCAGTCCCAAGCACACAACCCACCTACGCAAAACAATGCACAGGTGAACTTTGTGCAAGTGTCCCAAAATCAACCACACTAGTATGATCAGGAGAACTACCCTCCTAACGTGGTTAAGAGAAAGGTAAAAAACATGCCCAAAGGGAACCCTAGACAGGGGGGCAGCAACCAACAGCGCCCACCGTGATCCCAGGCTGGAGTTAACTCCAACCGAAATCAGAACCAGGAGCCAAGCAATGCCAAAAGGCAAGGCAAAAGGCCACCACTACGAACAAACCATTCTTGTTCAATATGTGGTGAGTATGGGCACTATACTCACCATTGTCTTGAACTCCCTAAGCTTAAAAAGCTTCAGAGTAACCGAGGACAAGGAGGATCTTCCCAGACAACTGCAGTGATGCAATAACCCTTCCCCCATCAAGGAACAGTCAGCACTCAACAACGAAACCCCGACAATTCCGGGAAAAAAAACCATGAAATTTACATGGATAGGGAAAAATGTTTTTTCAAACTCGGAATCATAGCTACGACACCCCACCAGACACTAGTACGTCAGGGGATAGTACGAGCACGCCGACTGCACCTTTAACCATTCCAAAGATTCCTTTGGAACCATTACCAAAAATGGTAAAAGGGTCTAATAGGCGAGCAGGTAATTAATCCAAAGCGGCCCACAATTACAACATCGTAGACGATTTAGCTCAATCACCTGCTGCTATGTCCACATTGGAAGTACTGCAGTCGTGCCCAAAACAACGGAAAGCCCTACTTTCCACATTAGGCACTGTTGACCTTGCCGACACGCGCATGATGACTTTTGATTTAGAAAAAGCCACCCCTAGGCTTCCCTCCATGGTCGCCTTCCAAATACCAATGTCGGTACAGAATATCACTATTCACCGATGTGTCATTGACCAGGGTGCATCCACATGCATCATGTCAAAGAATGTATGGCAGAAGTTAGGAGCCCTCGAACTCAAACCTTCCATCATCACACTCAGAGCATACGAAGGTCGTCCCTCGACCCCCGTTGGTCTCTTCCAAAATGTACTGGTCTGCTTAGCCGGTAAGACGGTCCACATAGACATCGAAGTCTTGGACGCTCACTTGGATTACAATATACTCCTTGGGCAGAGTTACATGTAAACCATGTCTGCCATAGCATCCTCCATCTTCCATATCATGATGTTCCCCCACAAGAATCGAATCATCACAGTAGGCCAGCTGACGCACAGTGAAAAGCATCCCTTGACCAACACGGATATGGTTCTACCCTATGTAGATACAGCCACAGGTGGTCTTTCACGGCATCAAGAATATGGCCCTGGCCAATTCAAACCGTCATCTGTCCAAGGGTCATTCCTAGGAGATCCTCCCATTACCCCTGAGGTATCGGCTGATGCCACAGGGTCCCCAGTATGCATGATGTCCACATCAAGCACCGAGGTTAGTCAGAACATGGACTCAAGCAGTAACGACACTGAGGCATCAGCTACGACTGCCTCCCTAGTCTACGCCGCCTCCCAAACTCCTTTCCTCTACCCACCTCCTAGCTTCACCTCCCAGTAGGTCTTGGAAACACTAGTGTTACCCAACATATCGTTGGCTTTCCCAGTTTGGTACCTCGTTCCCCCTTCAGTAACAATAGCTACCAATGTTACTGAATTTGGGTTAAAACTCCCCAGTCTTGAGGAGCCCCAACCTACCCAAGAAACGGTTGAAACCGCCCCCGCAAGGGAAATTCCCATTGCGAAACTGGTTACCACGGCCAAGAAAATCACCAAGAGGGGAAAGAAAGCGGTGATCCCCACCATGCAAAGGGAGTCATCAGCCTGAACTATATGTGATGTCATAGGACATCCTACCCACATATGCCCAGAGCTGGATGAATTAAAACCACTCCTTGGCTGCGAGGCAGGCATCTCGACACGACGTTCCCATAAAAAGGAACTTGCCACCAAAATTCCAAGCAAACCGCTGCGTACCAATCACGCATGCGCTATATGTGAGACCTATGGGTACTATACCCACCATTGTCCAGAAATACCATGATATAGGGACGCCATACATGCAGTCGAGCGATCCTATCAAGAGGACCCCTCCATCCAGTCTGTCAACGATGAACCTCGTACCATCCAATACCTGCAAGAGGAGAAACAGTCACCAAAAAGATAACCATTTGTCCCTCCTCCCCACAAACCACCATACACCAACCAGGGACAGGGGAACCTGGTTGCCTCATCCTCTTGAGTTATCACGTGCGTCAATTACTGCAGACAGTTTGATCAAGTCTTTGACCCAAGGTCACCTAGGCAGCAGTAATCTGTATTCGGGGAGTTACCAGGCGCGTCATCTACTGCAGATGGTTTGATACAGGTCTTTGACCCAAGATCACCTAAGAAGCAGTAGCACCCATGATACTCAGAGAGTTACCAGATAGGTAGATTCTGCAGACGGCTTGATCAGGTCTTCAACCCTAGATCTCGTATGCAACAGTAACACCTAGGTGGGTAGATTCTGCAGACGGCTTGATCGGGTCTTTGACCCAAGATCTCCTAGGCAGCAGTAACACCCATGGTAGTTAGGGAGTTACCAGGTAGGCAGATTTTGCAGACGGCTTGATCGGGTCTTTGACCTAGGATCACCTAGGCAGCAGTAGTACCATGCGCATTGATTTTGCAAATGGCTTGATCGGGTCTTTGGCCCAAGGACACCTAGGCAACAGTAATCAATGCCCTGGATACTCATACGATTCTACTTAGAACGTATCACAACATAGCTATCATGAAAGTCACCCTGGCACTCATATACCAACCGGGGACAAGGGAACAGATATCCCCCATTCCCCGCACAGAATGGACCAATGGCACAACGTAATGCGCCAGTCAATCTATTGCAACCCTTCCTAGGCTCATCAACAACCATACAACTAGGAGAAGTATGACAATCCTCCAAATGCTGCAAAAATAAGTTGAGAAACAAACAAAAGGGAGATCTTGGATAGGGGGAAGTAACCGGCAACGCCCCCCCTAATCTCAGTCTCGGGGCAACCCCAACTGAAATCAAAACTAGGATCCAAGTAACAACTCCTAAGGGAAAAATGGAGCTTAGAGTATCTGATCATCAGACCGAAAGCAACACTGTGATCAACACTCCATAACAAACAGAGGCAATGCCACACATTCACACTCCTGGAAAAATAAATTTTTAGCGCTGGAAAGTATGCACCCTCCCATGTTCTTTTTTAAAGCTCATGCCCTTCAATAATTTTTTGATGAAAAGAAGATTCTTTCAATTGAGGTAGTTGTTTTTGCAGGAAGAACCCACAAACTGTTCACAACACCATCCACTGAAAGTTCCGGAGCACGTATCATTATACCCTCAGCATGATAGATTCCTAGAAAACTTTTCATATCCTGACATCATTTCTCCATCAGAAATAAACCATAGGGTCCTCATACCTGACCACGTTTATCATCACCTCACGTCGCATATGATAAACGTCTGCGTTGGTTGGTAGAGCCTCTCCTCCATGGTGCTCGTCACCCAAAGTAGACCATATATCACATCACAAGTGACGCCATGGTCATACCATTTCAGTCCAGGAAGCACCTCATGCCCATCTATCTATCATGCATACGGTCAAGTTCACCATTCAAACTCAACCCTCTTCCCGGACGATCAGGTTTTACAAGCAGATTGAAAGCGCACCTCCGCCCACCACATTTGGCTCGTCATACCTCCATCAGCATAATCCCATCTGCGACATCTTCTGCTTCATCAACCCTGCACATGAGACCAACCAATGGGACCCCTATCCCCAAAAAAACACCGTCCTCACACCTTTAGTGAGCTACCCTCTTTCATGTTTTGGGATAACCGTCTCTATGTTTTGTACAAACCAAACCCCATTGTTTTATTCTTTTGGTAAGTGTACAAAGATAGCAAACGATGCCCTTCGCCACTTCGCCCTCATATTTCACATTTTCTCCCATTGCAGCAGTCCCTCATTCCCCTTGGTCGAAGTATTTCACTCACGTCATGCATGCACCATCCCGACATTCATATCTGGTCCTACCTGCCTTGGAAGTCCTACTAAATCTAGGAACTTTTCCCTTCAGAAATAAATATGACTGCTGCAAAGCTGCTTAAGTATACTTCAACCTCGGGCCACTGAATCCCCATCATCCGTTTTCAGTCACCTCTCACCAAAATTCCTATGTTAAACCCATCATATCTCGGTCCCTGACCCCTCAAGTCGGCAACTCATGGTTCGATTAAGGCTTCCTTTTTGTCGAACTCAACACCTCTTTTCCAAAAAGGAAGCGGTACCTTGGATAACCACTCCCCATGCAAAGGGGTATCCTTGAGTTTCACTATGGGAGACATCATTTTCCACAGATGTCATCGATCCTCCTGACATTCAAACACAGCAAAAGCTTTCATGTCACGATGGTATCGTACCTTACAACCATTGCACTTTGATCAGATCCATCGAAGACCCGTGCCTCCATAAGCGTCTCTGACAACAATGCTTACATGGAAAGGTCCCAGCCAGTACATATGCGTACATTGTGTATTGTGTCATGTCAAATCCACCTAGGTATTGTCGTCAATCAAATTTTGAGATAGATATTTCTATATTCGATAGAACTAGTTTGATAAACAGATAACACCACTTCCCAGACATGGAGGAGGCCTTGAAATGCCCATGCTACCAAAGCGGGCCGGTTTAAACAACACCGTTAGAATTCAAAAAGGTTTCCATGGTGTGTTTTTGTAAAAAAAGGTTTTCAATTTTTTTCGGGCTGAGGAGAGTCACAACTACGTGCTTTGGTTTATTTATGTTAGAGACTATGCATTTGGTTTATGGTCCCTAGACCATTTTAAATTCTCCAAATGATGATTTATTTTCTATGACTAACGATGCAATAAGAGAAGGAATATCTAGATAACATTTTTTTTAATATCTCAACACGTTGTAGATCATATGATCCCTGTGGATGAAGATGGAGGCACAAAGAAGGCCATGAAAACCACTAGATTTAAGAGGTATAATAACTTTCATGACTTCAATTCATTGTGTGTGACTCTAATGCACTATAGAGGAGTGTGAACTTAAAATTTCACATTGATTGTGTGACTCTCTTTTGAACAGGTCCAAAGGCACTTGCAACTTCGTATCGAAGCACAAAGAAAGTTTGTGCAGTCAGTTCTAGAGAAAGTGGGGAAACTCTTGCAAGTTACAACTTGGGGTCAATTGGATTGGAAGTTACTTGTTCAAAAAATTTTGGGAAGGCCTCAAGACTTAAAAGTGAATGTTTTTAAATCTACATTTTCTAATTTGACCATCTCTACTTTGACTAAAATATCTGTTCTATTTCCATAATCTAAAATTTCCCGTCAATAGCTCTAGCTTGCAGACTCGTTTGGATACAGTTCCCTCAGTTCAAATGTGATTTCTTGAAATATTCCTACAGAAAATAGTCAAGATATGCATATGATATACAATAGTGCAGTTTTAGTAGGAAGAAATAAAAAAATATACGATGTTGAAAGAATTTTCAAGAGAAGAAAAACTTTCTTCTACTTATTCTCAGATCAACGACTCTTCAACCATTTTGAATGAGAAGACAACTAGTGACATAGTACACGCATAATAAAATGACAAACATTTATATGGGAAAAAAAGGAAGTATGTGAATGAATGGAGTGCTTGTTCTTCACCCCATACTAACAACATTAGCCTTTTCCAGTGCTCTGTCTGTGCATAAAAATGGTCAGCCTTTAATAGTGCTCTATCTGTGCATGAAAATAGTCAAATGCACGAGTCAACAAAATTTTATATGAATCAAAATAAAATATTTTCCAACAGGAATAATAAATTCTCAAACTGGTTGTGGAATTGGACTTAATTTCCAAAGGTTATACCATTGTATCCTCCAAGGAATGGGGGCTTTGATATGAATGGTTTTGTGTGGAGAATATGAGTCTTCGAAACATAAGAGAAAAGTAGTATTTTCATTCATGAATAAGTATTAGAGCCAATAGCCATTGTATTATGGCTTTATACATCGCTTAGAGATGAGAATTCCTTTGGTATTTTCCCCTTGAGTTTTAACCCCGATCGAGTCTTATGCTAGCATATCAATAGGGTATGTGGCATTCTACATTTTATGTGTGATGATGTAAATAATATGATTAAACAACTACAAGCTCTTGAAATTCTTTGGATTCAATTGTTCTTTTTTTCCATTGGTTTTGAGCATAATGAAAGACGGTCATGTCATTGGGAGCTGGACCAGCAGATGTAGCCCAGGAAGGGTGAACTGCTTCATCATGCCTGTTGTGTAAATTTCATGTGGTGACTTATTTCTCTGTTTTACACTGATGTTCAATGTTATTTAAACTTGTTTTATGCTTCTAATTCACCTAAAATCACCTACAATTCATGGACAAACACCTCAATTCTTAAGCAAACTAATGAACTGATTATGCACATGTTTATAAAATGAAAGACACTTAGAAAAGAAAAACTAATATAGTCATTTCGGATCACCAATGGAATCTAATGACACTCAATGCAATACATTTTTGTATCAAAATACATAATATTGAGGTTCTAAATTGTCTCAATAGTCCAAAAATAATTATACTATAGTCTACAATCAAATCCTTGTCCAAATCTTGGTCCTCTACCCTTTTTACATCGATATATACTCAATTTCCAATGCCAGTGTTTGTACCTTACCACAACGAATTCCATTTTACATTACAATTCCATCAAGATGAGTCGATCGAAGATGGGTGGAATCATTAAATAGATCAAAACCAAGCTTTGGGTAGTTGTAGGGTTTTTTAAAACGACTAATTTGGGGATGACACAACACCAACTAAATTTATTGTTTTTCCTATGATTTATCGTAATAGCCAATTTTAACGGATTTTGTCGAGTTTTAATCAATGCACAAGATGAGAAGTGAAAACTAGTTTGAATGACTAGTGGTGTTTAGAAGTGACCATAAGGACTATGTCTGACATGAATTATGACCAACAAGAACTATGATTGATAGGATCTATGACCAATAGGAACTATGCCTGACATGAATAATGACCAACACGAACCATGATTGATAGGACGTATGACCAATAGGAAGCATGATTGATACAAGTAGGACCTATGATGAATAGAAACTATGACTAATAGGGACTCTGACAAAGGAAATTGACTGATAGGAAATTTGATAAACTACATTCCCTATCAGTAAAATATCTTAGTTCCTTAATGAGAGATCCTATTTGTATCATGCGTACTTCTTGTTGAAATCTCTAGACGTTAAAATTGAAGTTCTCGATCATGATGGGGAACTTGCTAGTTCCTCAGTTAGAGCTCCTTGGAACTATGACGAAGAAATTAGAATCTTTGACGAATAAAAACTATGACCGACAAGAGTTGTGACAGATAAAAACTATGGTTGACAAGGAATATGATGAAGGAACTCTAACCAAGGAATTATGACTGATAGGAACTATGATCAATACCCATAGGAAATCTGATTAAGGAACTAGGATCTTTGATCGACAAGAAACATCATTGAAAAGAACTATGACCAACAAGAAGAATTATAACCAAATGAATAATAGAAACTTTGACAAAGGAACTTCTATTGACAAGAAATTTGATATAGGAACTCTGACTAAAGAACAATGAGCAATAGGAGGTCAGATTGAGGATCTCGTATATTTGACCCATAGGAACTATGAGCGACAAGAACTGTGATCATATTATTTTTGATCAAAGTTCCCATATACTAGACACTTGGTCAGAGTTCCTATTGGTCAAATATATTAGATCCTTGGCCATAGTTCCTTTTGGTACCAGCCACAATTCGCGTTGGTCATAGTTCCTACTGGTATCAATCACAGTTCCTGGTTCCTTGGGCGAAGCTCCTATTAGTATTAATCATAGTTGCCTCATCAAATTTTTGGTTAGTCATAGTTCCAATTGGTCATGGTCCGTCTAGGTTGTAGTCTCTATTGGTATAAATCATAATTACTGCGAATCATAGTTCCTCAACTACAGTTGGTTCATCAAATTTCTTAGCACTCATAGTTCCCATTGGTTATAGTTCCTTTACGTCAAATATCCTAGTTCTTTGGAAATATTTCTTATAGTTCGTGGGAAATCTAAGGAAAGAAGTAGGAATTCTCCCACTAGGATTGAGAATTACAATGCTAAACCCTAGGTTGTGATATTATTAGGGATTTCAGAGTGGAAAATGGAAAGAGTAATATTGAGCTAATACAAATGAGCAGGTTGTTTCTGATTTTGGATCATTTTTAAATACAAAAAAGTGCAGGTGAGGAGTGATGGAAGTAGCAATACCTTTAACTTTGTCGGGGTGTGAAGGTTTCTTATAATGAAACCATAATCTCTTCTCTAACGTAACATAATGGGTGACCTATTTGTGCGGGTTATCACATGGGTTGGACTGGGTGTATAAAAGGATGGAGGGTGTGCAGTATTTGATGGCGTGCCCCTTTGTCGGTCATTCTTTTGTTTATACCTTCTATAGGAGAACTGGTGCAATGAAATGTCTCATTTTTTCTCCCCATCTATGTTCGTCGAGTTCGCATTTTCTTTTAATGGTTAATTTATGCGCAATGGTTGGTCACATGTGTATTCCATTGGCGTATCTATGTTATGCTTTTCTATCAAATAAAATCATCAAACTTGACACCATATATTCAAGGAAATAGCTTGATGTGAGATGATGTTGTCGTATTTGCATGTAGTGGACATCCATCACAAGGTTTTGGGCATAGAAGGGTTCACTACAAATAAACTCATCTGAGAAGGGAGAAGATTAAAGTCGTCGATAGTCCGAGATTAATATCTCTTGCACTTTTATCCATACATGTTTCCAAGTTAGATTGGTTTTGTTTGCCTTAGTTCATTTTCCTTCAATGTTTATAGTTGAAAAATGACATGAAACCCCAGTCCCTCATTATTTAAAGGAAAAAATCAACTTCAAAATGTTACATCATTTGGGATAAACATAAAGCCCTCTTGGGTCAAAATGGTAGTATGCATTGTTAGTAATCTCTTCATTTGAAGTGGCCCACTGTATCTTCGCATAACAAACCTAGGCAGTGATTTTTCGAGCATAGCATTGGTCTTAAAGAAACAAGCTCCGGGATAAGATAGAGCTCTCATTAGACCAACCCTTTTAGAGTAATGATGTTTAAATTAATGCAATCTTTTCTTTCCCGGTGTCCTCCAATTTCCAAGTTAGGTGACGAGTGTTAGTTATGGAGAGAAGCAAGAATATAGTAACAATATTGGGCTACACCACTAAGCCAATTTTTTATTGAAAGGGGAACAAGAGTGGCAAGCTTGAATTCATTGATTGTTTTCTAATGATGATATTATGATCGTTGATGGGGAAGATTATGATTGGTTGGAATCTATTGCATAGATTTTACGGGAGAAACTAATTTCAAATTCCAAGTGTATTTGTGTAGTTGTTCCTTTGGATCTTGCTCAAGAGTTATCAATCATGTGGGTCATTTTCTCTTTATTTTCAAACATGATATTATTGTATAATTGGGAGCTACCATAGGAATCATACCCATCAAAGTTCAATATCAGTTCTGCATCTTGAAAAGATGAATTGCACTTTTATATTAAATAAGCCAATAACTTGGTTATGTTCCATTCATATACAATCTAGCCTGCATTAGAAAACCAGTATCAGTATCAGTATCAGTAGAACAAAATGTGACAGTATCAGAAAACTAGTAGGCCAAAATGATGTTAGCCTACAAAATAAGTATGCCACAGGTGTGTGAGTTAACGACAAGCAAGAATGTCAAGAACTATTATTGGAGGCTACCGACGTGAGTGGTTTAGTGACAAGTGGTAAGGTTATTGGACTTTGTTCAAGGTTCCTTGAACGGTTATAGATGAGTTGAGGTGCAAGTCTTGTGTGATTATGACATCATCAAAATCCCCATGAGAGTAGCTGAAGGATTGTTGTGAGCAGTATTTCAAAATAAATCCCTATTGGGCACTCGAAAGTTTGGAGAAGAAAATGAGCCTCCCTCGACAAGGGAACTCTATGAACCATCGAGGGACACCTTATAAGTAAAAATAATGAGACAAAGAGTCGAGCATAGAAGAAGTGCCAAGTAAAAATAATAATTACTACGAGAGATTCGATGACATGATAACATCTAGGATAGAAACAAAATGATTCTCTCCTTGCAATGGAACTCGAGGAACAATAAAAATAAGCCTCCAGAGGAAGATCGATAAGACAAAGATCTCAAGAGATAAGAGATGCATATCATATAGGCTATCCAAAATGAGCTGGAGAATCTCATTGTAAATCTAGAAAATCAAAAATCCACAAAGGGAATAGTTCAAAGGAATTTAAGAAAATTTCAAGGTTTTATGTCACTGTAGAGATCCTTAGGCACATGGAGAAACCATGTCCGAGTAACTCACTTTCTACCTAAAGCTTGACTATAAAATGGATGGTTTCACATAATTTTTATCCTACACAAAAAAGACGTGCCAAAAAATAAGTGCCAAAAGGAAAAAATAGCATTAACATTGTTTTGAGAAAAAGAGAAGAAAAAGTAACATTGACATCTACATGTCACCCTCACCCATTTCAAAATTTAGTTTTACCTCCCGAGCACCCATTTCAAAATTTCAAAATTTCATTTTACCTCTGGAGCACGCATTTCAAAATTTCTTTTAACCTCCCTATTAAAATACCTTTTGTCTCATCCCTCTTCACTAATTGTTGGCTACCCCGCAGTTACAACTCGACCTAGTGCGGAAATTGAAAAGGGGACTTTCAAAATAGAGGATTCAGTGCTTGGGACACGAGGGGATTAGTCATATAGAAGGTTGTATGAATCACTAGAGTTAAGGGCTATAGTTTTTTTCTCGGCTTCCCTTCATTGCACATGACTCAGATATGATATAGACAAGTCTAAACTTAAAATGTCACATTGATTGTGTGCCTCTTTTTTGAGCAGGTCCAAAAACACTTGCAAGCTCGCATGGAGGTAATAGAAGAGTAATTTTAGTGAGTTCAAGGGTTAAGGCAAGGGAAACTATAGGGTGAAAATGTGAAGTTGGGTTACACTTTTTTCCCTTTTTTGAGGAAAAACTTTCATTTTTTTTTGTTCTTCAATTTTTTGCAAGCTAAAACAATTTTTTGTTTAGAATTTCATTTTGCAATAAAAATAAAAGTTGTCAGAATTTTGGTTAGCTTTCTATTACTTATTTTTTGGAATTTTTTTATACACATTTGATATGTCAACTTAGCATTTCTATGAGTGCGTGTTTTTTAACAATCAACGAATTCGTAAAAAGTCATGTTAATACGCAATGTTGTATTCTTTGAAAATTTGTGTTTTTGAGAAACAAAATGTGTTACAACAATCTAGACAGAGTCTACTTTGGTGTTGTCATATTTACAAAGCCAATGGATGCATATCATAATTAGTAGAATTTTTTGAACTGGTCCAGTATGAAAAAATTGCATATTTTGAATATGTTTCGCGACGCAGGAAATTCCTTAACATATAAGTTATAAACTAAAAATCTAAAAGCTACCCATTAGAGACAACGGACCAATGTAATGTACCATAATTTTTTCAATTTGTTTTACAATGTATTTTGGAAGATACATAATTTTGATTTCACTGAATCACAATGACCTTCAGAAATTGTTTGCATCCGTTTTATTACAAAATTAATTAAAATTAGTAAATATTTATGAAATTGCATAAAAGTTATATTTCCTGAAAGTAGATTCAATTCTGAAAATGCTTGTCTTGGTTCCGACAGTTAATTCCAAATGTTTCATGGAGTTTAATCAGTCCAAAGTTGCATAAACGTATTCAGGGCTTGGCTCTGCATAACTGGTGACGCGTTAGTTCAGCCAAACTCTTAAACAAAGTTCGGCCGAACTATTTTTTGCGCCAATAGCCCGTTAAGTCAAACGACAAAGTAGTTCGGCCGAACTATTTCTAAAAATTTCGGCCGAACTTTTACCTAACTTTCCGTCGGCCAGAAAGTATCGCCGAGCCCCTCCAAAAAAACATTTCGCGGCAATATAAATTTCCGTGAAATCATTCATTGTTTTCACATATTTTCGCACATTTGGTCTGAATTCACAAAAGTCTTGATCTGATTTTGTAAAGAATTGTTTTGGGTTTAAGGACTTTTCTTGGAGGTACATTCAAAGGACATTTCTTTGAGGCACATTATTTTCGTGCATTTGGTCTGATTTTGTAAGGATTTTTTTTGGGTTTTAAGAATTTTCTTGGAGGTACATTCATAGAACATTTTTAAAGACTTTTCTTGGAGGTACATTCAAAGGACATTTCTTGGAGGTATGTAATACATTTTTTTGGATGTTTTTTGGGCTTCATTTTTTGTAAAGTATGGATTTGGGCTTAATTTTAATTATTTTTGAGGGTATGGATTTGGGCTTAATTTCGAAAGGACATTTTTTTGTTTTGGGTTGAAGTAAATCTTTTATAATGATTTTTTAAAATGAGTTTTTGTGTAACTTTTTAAATCAAATTTTTTTGTAGGACTTGGAAGGAAATATTTTGAACTTCGTTTCATTTTTATAAGACTATTTTTTCTTGAATTTTTTAAACTATGTGTTTTGGATTGGAGTATGTATTTTTTACAAAAATTTTAAAATGAGTTTTTTTTAAATTAAATATTTTGTGATGTTTTTTTTAATTGAGTTTTTGTCTAAATTTTTGAAGGAAATTTTTTGAACTTCATACTTTATTATCATGGGAAATCAAAGGAATTGTACAAGAAAATATGATTGAAAAAGAGACCCTGAGGAACGTGGAGAAGAGACGAGACAATCTCGCAAAAAAAAGATAGAAGCACTCTCAAATATTGAAGGGGAAAATCAACCTCAACTAGAAGTTGAAGTAGGTATGTAAATGTAAATATTATGATTTTGATATATTTAAAGTTTTCCTAGTGTAAAATGCGAAGCTTAATTTTTATTTTATGAACTAATTTTAAAATTATTTTGCAATGTAAATAGAGAGAGATATTCCTCAAAACATTGATGATGAGATACAAAATTTTGAAAGAGAAAGTGAAAGAGATATTGAACCAATGATTGAATATGGTGAAAATGTTGAAAGAAATTCAAGTGAAGAAATTGAATCACAAGGTATGTACATATATATATGTGTGTGTGTGTGTGTGTGTGTGTGTGTGTTGAACACATGCATGTATTATTGAAATTATACATATATTTATTAGTTTAGTTATTTATTGAATATGTAAACTTATTATGTACTATCCATTCGAATATGTACAAATGAAATCGATTTCGATGATGAGATGTTAGAAAATGTTGATACTCACACATATGGAGATAAAAAAACTAACCATTATATACGATATCGTGTTAACCGCATTTTTTAGAAGTATTTCATAAAGGAAAAGGTGACAGTTCAAGCCCAAATGTTGAAAGGTCTCCTATCATTAAGGAAATTAAAAGAAGCTACGACTTTATTGGGTATTCGAAAATCAACCAAAGATATAAAAAAAAAATGAAGGAAAATGTGATACAAAATATAAATAGTGATATAAATTCAATTAAAAGATCTAGACATAAAAATGTATACATAGAGAAATACATATGGCAGTGGTTTCATAAAGTACTAAAGAGAATCGCTTGGTAAAATCTATGACACGAGCATTAGGAACCTCGTGAAAAACTTTACACAAACATCAGAAATTTCGGTTGCAAATAGATGTAAATGATGAACTTGCTTGTTGGAGAGCTATTTGTAGGCAACCATACAAAGATAGACTTGGAGAAAATGTTAAAAAAATAATATATGAATATTGGAAGAACAATTTGCGTGTTTCGCCAACTGCAAGGCATGTGATGCGAAGAAGAATAGCACAAAATCAGTACGAAGAACATGAAAAATATTTCTTGGAAACCACTCAGATAGAGTTATTCAACAAGTTCAAAGAAGAGAATCGTCAAATTCATGTTTCACTCAGTGCTTTTGTTCAACAAAAACCATGGTATGTAAAACCTATCACCGTATGCGACACTTGTTGTTGCCATTATCATGTGGAATTTGAGTTATATTATGACACATTCCTTGATTTTGGTAGAACATTTTGGAAGGATTCACCTCCTCCTTCCACTATCCATGATTTCATATCTCAAATTCTATGTGAAAGAGAAAGCGATGAACTATTTTACGAAAAGAAAAGTGTTGGTGGTAAAAAATGAGATGATTCTGGAAATTTGACTAAATTTCAAAACAAATATCGTACTGATATAAATGACCAATCATTGTCCAACATGAAAGTGAAATGCAAGAGATATGAATATATCCATACATCGATTCAAGGTGCAAATAGTGTTAAAAGAATTGAATTACGAGAAGAAGAAATTTTTGTGATAGACTTTTTGAGAAAGTTTGAGGAAGAAATTTACAAATACACCAAGCATTCCCATAGAGCTCGATGGCAAGACTTGCAATTCAAAAAATCCCGTGAAGTTTTTCCACCAGGGACCATTTTGTCAGTAATTGATTTTGCAGAAAACTACACATTTGTTCCACAAAAATAAATTCAGAGTGAATACTATCATTCTGACCAAGTCTCCATGCTCGTCCATATTCTATATATACATGCTAAACAAAATGTCGATCATATAGAAAGCACGAGTGAAAATCGACATATCATTAAAGAATATCAGTTTTATATCAGTGACGATTGTACACATGATACATGTTTTTGTAGAGTTTTAACCACAGACAAAAATTATCTACACACGAATCTTATAATAGAAAATAAACAATAGCCGAGAGCATAAAACATAAAACGGTCCCGACACGAGAGATTTTCCCCTGGATCCCAAATCGGGACGACCGGCTTGATTTTTCATTATATTCCTTTTAGTGTTACAACACATATATATACATGCCGAAGCATACATAAACCCCAATCCATTAACCCTGGATTAGAACATAACCGTAGTTCCCTTGACCGGATCTACAAAATACCAGGGGCCGAAAACCATCGTACCCCAAAACCACGTGCAAACTCACGCACAAAACATGGGCGCGGACTACCCATGGGCGTTAGGACCAAAAATTTTATTTGGGCATTGCCCAGTTTCCCAGAACGAGGGAAGCCCCCTCTTACCCCCACGCGTGTGTGCTTAGTCGTGGAAGAATATAACATACCCAACATTCTCCCACTTGTTGTTTCTTTCCACGGGGGGCCACAGGAGGGCTTAGTCATTCGCCCAATTCTTCAACACCCATTGTTTCTCTACACCAAGAGAACTTCTGAGTGCTCACAGACTTTGTCAATGCATCTGCAACATTCTTCAAAGTGTCCACCTTTACCAGCAACACCATTTTAGCCTCAACCATATCTCTAACAAAGTGATATTGAACATCAATGTGCTTTGTCTTTGAATGATAAGCAGGGTTCTTAGCCAAGAAAATTGCACTTTGGCTATCACAGTCTATCCTTATAGCTTGTTGTACCAACCCTATACTTGAACACAATCTCTGCAACCAAACTGCTTCCTTGCTTGCATGAGTGGCTGCTATGTATTCTGCCTCTGTAGTTGAAAGAGCCACTACAGACTGTCTTTTACTCATCCAACTGACTGCGCCTCCAAATAGGCTAAACACATACCCACTTGTAGATCATCTTTGGTCCAGATCTCCAGCCCAGTCTGCATCAACAAAACCACGAATGTCCAACATTCTTTCCAATCCTGGTCTTCCCTGGTAGCACAAGCCATAATCACTAGTGCCACAACATTCTTTCCAATCCCGGTCTTCCCTGGTAGCACAAGCCATAATCACTAGTGCCACGTAAATATCTGAAAACCCGCTTCACTGTTGTCCAATGCTCCTTCCCTGGGTTTGACATAAACCTGCTCAATACTCCCACTGCATGTGCAATGTCTGGTCTAGTACATACCATTGCATACATCAAGCTACCCACTGCACTTGCATATGGAACATGGGACATATACTCCTCTTCTTCTTGTGTCTTGGGACATTGTTCAGCAGACAACTTTACACCTACAGGAATAGGAACCTTCACCGGTTTACTATCCTGCATATTGAACCTCTGCAATATAGTCTCGACATACTTCCTCTGGTTTAACCAGAGCTTCCTCTTTGCCCGATCTCTCTTAATTTACATGCCCAAAATATAGTTTGCAGCACCAAGATCCTTCATGTCGAATTTGGAGAACAGTTGGGTCTTCAAATCTTGGATAATTTCTTTGTCATTTCCAATCAACAATATATCATCCACATACAAGACCAAATAAATAACACGGTCACCAATTAATTTAAAATAAACACAGTGATCCTCCTTGCTTCTGGTGAAGCCAAGTCCCCGTATATAGGTATCAAATTTCTGATACCACATCCTTGGTGACCGTTTTAACCCATACAGAGACTTCTTCAACCTGCATACCAGTTCTTTCTTACCCTTCACCATAAAGCCTTCAGGTTGCTTCATGTAGATCTCCTCTTCTAGATCCCCGTGAAGAAAATTTGTCTTCACATCCATCTGTTCTATCTCAAAATCAAATGCAGCAGCAATAGATAAAAGTAATCTAATAGAAGTAACCTTGGCAACAGGAGAAAAAATATCACCAAAATCAATTCCCGGCACCTAGGAATAACCTTTCGCTACCAACCGAGCTTTTTATTTCTTCACCTTGCCTTCTACATTCATCTTCTTCTTAAACACCCATTTTCTCCCAATGGGCTTCCTTCCAGCCGGCAACTCCACCAAATCCCATGCATCATTTTTGTGCAAGGATGCCATTTCATCAACCATGGCCTCCTTCCAGTTTTCCATCACCTATTCATCGCCTCCCGATAGCGCGATTGTCCACTGGCTGATAGTTAAGGAAAACCTAATGTGGTGCAGATGGACTATACCTTCGCGTCTCTTCGAACTGATCTTCTCAAAGCTGGAGTTTGTGGCTCTTCATCTTCTGAGTCTTCTTCTATTGTAGAGTCTGATTCATCCTCCTTTAGCTTAAACTCTATCTTCTCAAGTTCCTTTTGTAGGACTTCATGTTTAACAACATCTTTCACTTCTCTAAACACCACATCTCGACTGTACACAACCTTCCTTGTTTCTGGGTTCCAAAGCTTGTAACCCTTTAAACCATCCTTATACCCAATAAAGATGCACCTTTCAGATTTATTATCCAACTTGGTCCTTTTCTCCTTTGGAACATGTACATATGCATCACATCCAAATACCTTTAGATGTGAAAGAGAGGGTTTCTTACCAGTCCATACCTCATGTGGAGTCTTATCCTCCAACGCTGATGAAGGTGATCTATTAACTAAGTAACATGCAGTCTCCACTACCTCTGCCCAGAATTCTTGTCCTAACCCGGTACCACTAAGCATGCTTCTTTCCTTTTCCATCAGTGTTCTATTCATTCTTTCTGCAACTCCATTTTGCTGAGGTGTGTATGGAGTAGTCTTCTGCCGTGCTATACCACACTTCTTACAGAACTCTTCAAATTCCTTCTTGCAGAACTCCCCACCATTATCTGTCCTCAACGCCTTTATCTTCTTCTCTCTCTGGTTTTCCACCAGAGCCTTAAATTCTTTAAATTTGTCAAAGACTTCAGATTTCTTCCTCAAGAAATATATCCATGTATTCCTTGAGAGTCATCTATGAATGAAACATAGTGCACAGACTTTCCCAGTGATGGAACTGACACAGGCCCAAACACATCACTGTGCACAAGTTCTAATATCTTGTTTGCCCTCTTAGCACCAGAAGGAAAACTCACCCGATTTTGCTTCCCATATACACAATGTTCACAGAAATCGAAATCTAGAGAACAATTAGACATTGTACAGAGTTCCAGTCCGAACTCCCCGCATTAATACCAGTGCTCCCCGAACCATCTTGCAGGCATCTTTCTCGAACACTGTTTTTACACCTGCATCATCCATCTTGCTTACAGAAATCAGATTTCCGGCCAATGCAGAACAGCAGTACTGTGAAGTGTCTGACCCTCTGATCCCTAACTTTTCCAGCTTTGATATTTTCGACGTCCGGAGATTCGGCTCATCATCCCCAGGAAGACATCACCACCACTTATTTCTATATACTTCACAACCACCCGGAGTGAAAATAAAGGATGTACCGAGTCAATCGAAAATGACTCATGATCTACATGTGTATTTGAAGAAGAAGCCAACACACATCCCCACCTTCATCCGAGGTGGTTTTGCCTCCGGTATGAGCTCTACCCCATCCCTTTCCTTTCTTAGGAGCTTTAGATCTGCATTCCTTTTTGTAGTGTCCTTCCTTTCTGCATTTCCAGCACACCTTTACAAACTTTCCAGGAGATTTAGATCTCCCTCTAGATTTAGATCTCCCACCCGAAACCTTATTCTTGTTTCTGTTCTGGGACCTTCCTCGTACAGATAAGGCATCTCCATTCTGACCCTCCATATTTCTCCGTCTCATTTCCTCCGACAGCAAGGCTGAGACAATATCATCAAAGTTCAAGGTAGTTGTATTGCTACCTATTGCAATAACCAGACTGTCCCACGAGTCTGGTAGAGAGCACAACAAAATGATGCACTTATCTTCATCTGAGATTTTAATATCAATAGACGACAACTGACTTACCACAGTATTGAAGGCATTCAGATGCTCTGTCACCGAGTCTCCATCCTTCATCCTCAGGTTATACAACTTTTTCCCCAGGAACAACTTATTCAGCAGAGACTTAGATTGATACAAAGTCCCTAGCTTGTCCCACAAGGTCTTCGCCGTAGCTTCCCCAGATACATTCAACAATACTGAATCTAAGACACACAACCATATTGTGCTCTTAGCCTTCCGATCTAGTTTCTTCCAGTCTTCATCTGACATTGTCGTTGGTTTAGTACCTGGATCTACCGCGATCCACTGATCTTTATCCAGCAGCAGATCCTCCATCTTGAGCTTCCACAACTCAAAACTCTGACCATTAAATTTCTCTATCTCTATCTTCCTGCCGCTCACCATCTTCTTTCACAGCAAGAATCGATCCTGTAGATCTCCCACTGAACAGGGTCTACGTCAGGCCCAAGCAAAAAACCCTTAGCAGCAAAGGCATCCCCTTGAAGCCAAAACAGCTCCGATACCAAATTTAGGTTTTAAACCTGAACATAAATTATCTACACACGAATCTTATAACAGAAAATAAACAATAACGATAGCGTAAAACATAAAACAGATAAACACAGAGATTTTCCCCTGGATCCCAAATCGGGACGACCAGCTTGATTTTTCATTATATTCCTTTTAGTGTTACAACACACATATATATACATGCCGAAGCATACATAAACCCCAATCCATAAACCCTGGATTAGAATATAACCGTAGTTCCCTTGACCAGATCTACAAAAATACCAGGGGCCGAAAACCATCGTACCCCAATACCATGTGCAAAACCATGCACAAAACCATGGACGCGGACTACCCGCCGGAAATTAAGGACCAAACACATTGTCGTGGAAAGAATATAACACATACCCAACAATATGACAGTTTTGAGAGAAAACTGTTTCTTTCCTTTAACTACTCAAACTTCTTTCAAACTGTCAATAAGCCCCTTTCCCTTATTCATTGTTTTCCTTTCAACTTTGATATCAAATTTTCCATTAAATCAAACTTACAAAGGATTTTATCATAAAAGCACTAATGCAACCTCTCATTCACCACAATGCATCCTTTGTTTTGTTGTGAAGGAGGTCTTATCAATGTGTTTCTAACCCTCTGCTTTTGAAGGAGGTTCCATCAAACATATAAAGTTTCATCCATCTCAACACTGTACCTTGCTTTGTAATATATGCCTTTGCTTTGCCACATCACTGTGAAGTTTTTAGAGAGTAAACAATGTGATTGGTGTTAGCCACCTATAATATTTTTCCAAAGAAGACAGGTGGCTAAATCTGTTCAAGCCTTCAAGTGAAAATTTCCCTTGAAAATTTATCATCCTTGAAGCCTTGTGATGTCCTTATCCTTCAAAATTATCTTCGCTGATGTTTCCATTAATGGGTCCTATTGTTTATGAAAGAAGCTGCTCTCAAAAAGGCCTTCATTTGCTCCATTTCATTCCCACAAAATCCCCATTTGTCACCCTTATCCCTTTGCAAAAATCCTCTGTAATCCTTCATTTTAACCTCTAAACCATCCTGAATCACTTTTTAAACCATGTATTCCCCTCTATTTGGTTTAAGAATCATCCCTTTTACCTATCAGAACCCCTCATTTGGCCTAAAAATCCTTGTTTTTTGGCCTAAAACACCCTTTTTGCACTATGAAGGAGTTAAGCCCCTGTGGGCTTATAGTTGTAGCCTCGTTCCTCATGTAACCCCAGCCCCGCAATCGGGCGCTAAAACGCCAAAAAATCCCCAAAATCCCTTCAAAAGGCCTAAAAAAACATTTCTCTGCTCCATTAAATTTTTAAGCCCCTGAGGGCTTATCCCCTTTGGCCCCTCTTCCATGTGACCCAAAGCCCCAAAATGGAATCGCATTATTTTTGTGAATACCGCCCACCCCCCTTAGCGCTGTGCGAAAACCATTCTAGTTTTCCGCCTTACCGCCCTCCGCAGCATAATTTCCTTTTTAATCGTAGTCATTGATTGATCTGATCTAACGGCCCACATTGCATCGCATCCTCCTTCGTTTTTTTTTCACCTATACTCCTAAATGACTCCATCCGCGATATCTGCCATTGATTTGTTCAAAACTAATGGCCCTGATCTAATCTCACCTCCATCCATTTTTCATCCATCTAACCTTCTAAACGAATTCATTGACAGATCTCAACCGTAGATCATCGTTGATTGATCTAATCCAACGGTTCATGACTCACCTCGCACCAGACTCCATCAAACCTATTTTTCGCCATTCTGCCATGATTTTCACCCATTTTTCCACCACACCCACCGTTTTCCATCGCTGCTCCTCCATCCTCACAAGCCTCTGAAGCAGCCTACCTCACTCCCTCAGGGTTTTATAACGTGTTTATCGTGTTTTTCAGGGTTTACAGGTGGTGAATTTATTCTGTATTCACAAGTCGTGGTGAAAGACCATCATAGAGCCAAAATAACAGAAAAAGAGGTCTCTGAGAAGGTTTAAAGGCATGTTTCATTAAAGATTAAGGCTATTAACTTGACATAAACCCTCCAGCGCCTCTGTAGCATGTATATTAACTCAAAAAAGTCAGCAAAAAGTTTAAAAGTGTATCAGAAGAGATTTAAGGGTTAAAAAGTAGGATATTGAAGACTAAGAGGCCTAATCCATAGTTACAGACTCAAAGGACACAGATGTAGACCCGAAGATGATCAAGGAGGCCTAATGAGCCCTAAAGCACATAAACAAGTCATATCAGTATTTCAAAGAAGTTATATCAGTGATTTAGTGCCAGCAAAACATTCCTTCACCTGAAGAAAGGACCAAATCACTACTATCCATTCTCTATTCTTCATCGAGCTCCAGAGTAGTACTATTCTGACAAGAATTCCTAAAAAAAACTGCGAGTGCATTAGTTACAAAGTATGGAAGACCTGAAAGACAAGATCTTCACCTTACTTGTCACAAAAGATAAAACAGAGTACTACAGCCAGAAAGTACTTCATAGAGCATACTCTTCGAGTAATTGTCAACCTGACAAAAAACTCCCAATTCATCTAAAGAGTACACACAGTTAATGTAAACCATTAAGCAGAGTGGGCATTCGAACACTACTTCCTCTCTGTCTTAATGAAGTCATTTAAGTTCTATCTACCACTACTATCACTCTTTCACCTATAAGAACTCATGAGAAATACATTGTAAATGTTGGTTGGTTGGTCCGATATTGTAAAAACACTGATTGTAATCTATTTTACTGAGTTAGAGTTCTATGAGTAGTAGTTGTAAATAGGTTGGGAGATGATTTCTGAGTGATATCAAGCTATTGGACAAGGATGTATGTGACTGGTTTTTCTCTTCTAATATGACAAGCATGTTCATCGGATCCTGATCTAAATCAGTGGTGATGTGTTCTTTCTTTGTTATTGTTTTCCATCTGTTATACATCATGCTTCATTTTCTCTGATAAGAATCAGTAATTTTAGCTTAGGATATACTGCTGCAAGTACCCTAACGCTTCCTGCACTTTCTTATCTTTATGTTTTATGATATTCGTGTATCTAAGAACAAATTCAACATAATTTAACCAGTATAGAAGTTGGTTTGTCCATGCTTACTGATGTATGAATTTAGAGTTTGTTTTTTGGATGTTCTTATTTGGTTTCAACTGAAAGAATTAGGAAACTAGGAGATTTAGAGTTAGCCCTGTCCCCTAGGTTCCTTTTCCAATAGTTAGCCTTTCTAAGATCCCTTTGGGTTGAATTTCAAAAGCAGAGAAGGTTAAAAGTCTTTCTCTAATTTTAGACTTCACTCTGTGTCAAACTTAAATTTTTTCTATTGTCTGAAAGTAGTCAGGAGGACTGCTGGATTGTTGTCTTCGGAGTTAGCCTCATTAGGATTTTGGATCATAGAGGTTAAGGCATGCCCTGTCCCTAGATTTACTTCGAATTGGTCACCTTGGAAGGTTTTCCTTGTCATTCCCATTCATTTCCTTATTGTTTCATCCCTTACTATCATCTTAAGAGATCCTCTGATATAGATGACTAGCCCATTGAAAGCTTTGGATATTTGAATTGCAAGTAAACCCTTTTATGACCTCATTTCCCAATGGACTTGTGTTCTCTTTGAATTATCTCCCCATTGCCATGAAATCCTTCACTACTCATTCCTTTACCTTACATTGAACCCTTCTTTCATGTTTCCCAACCAAACAAACAAAATCAAAAACCCATTGTGCCCTATAACTAGCCTAACACCTTAATTTAAACTTCAAATATATATTATTCTTTGCTCTTATATAGAGATCCCTCTCTGGATCCAAGAGGGCTACATCCTGAGATCCCAAAGTGGTTTGATGTTGTCTTGTCATTTGGTATTGCCAAATCTGCCAAATCACAGGAACCCCAACATAATGGCGACTCCGCTGGGGAATTCTGAGTGAATTTCTTCTTAGATACCATTAGGACCTAAAAAAACCCCTTGATTGAAGAATATTTGGTGCGTTAACCAGTTGAGTCTCCAACATAATGGCGACTCCACTGGGGACTTGAGTTAAAACACTCCTTAAAACATATCTAAAAACACGAAGAAGACCAATTAGCCTTGATTTGGTATAGATTGCTGATGGTGGACAACAACCTGCTTCAAACATTTTAAAACCCTCGACCTGGTGACTCCACAGTTCCTAAATGACCAAAAGAGTCCACTGGTGATCAATAGGCCTGCTGATTATCTTTGTTTTCACAAGACTCCACTGAGAGACCAGTTTCATTACAACATCATCCATACTAAAGGAAACACATAGGATTAAGCTTATTTGTTTAAAGATAGTTTTCCTCTTAAATATTGTTATACCTGGCTAACTTTCTTCACTAAGTCTGAGGACTTAACATATTGGCTTCAAGGAAAATCCATACCAGATCTTATCCTGATCCAAATCCACCTGAAATAGTTGACAATCCAGAGAGAATTCTTAGGAAATCTCCCACACCTAGGGATCCAACCATTGTCATACCCATTCATAGAGCTAACTCAACACCTGAAAACCTTGCGGCTCTATCAGATACCCAAGTTGATTTAGATTTACCAAGTAATTTACCAAGAGATAAGTCATTTAGTGGTATAGATCAGACAGGCTTTGAGCCTAAAAAATCACCACCACATAGTGGTCAACATATTAGTGATAGAGAAACCCTTCCATCAAATCCTCCTGACATCCATTTCATTCATAACTTGGGGCTCTCTCACCCTAAATATACTCAACAGTTTGTTGTTGGTCCAAGCATTTCTGTCATCCATATACCTGCTGTCCAAGCCACTCCTTTCCCTCCACAAAACACTATCATGGCAGCATGGTATGCTCCACTAGTGTTGCCACAGCCTTTGGCTCCTTTACCCAATGACTATCAGTCTAAAATTCCCCATTTCACTGGAAAAGAATCTACCACAGCTCAACACCATGTAGATAGGATGGAGGATGCATTCGATTATATGGAAATAGAAGATGAGACCATTAAGATGATAATATTTGCTCAAAGTTTAGGAGGAGAAGTAAAAAAGTGGTTTAAGGGCTTAACTCCTAATAGCATCAATGATCTTCCCTCATTACATCAAGCTTTCATAAAAAAATGGGAAATCAAAAGCAACCCTCTACAAATATTAGCAAAGTATAAAAATCTTAAAAGAAATTAGGGGGAGAGTGTTCATGATTACTCCACCAGGTTTAACAGTGTTTACAATGCTCTTCCACCCCACATGAAACCTCCCCAAGGAATGGCCTTAGTGAAATATCCTAAGGGTTTCGATGCTGACATGGCCTATCAACTTAGGGAGAGAGATTATACAACTCTAGAAGATATGCATAAGGGGGCTATGAGTGTAGAGGAAAACTTAATTGAAAAAAGAGTTAGGATGAGGGCTGAAAAGAAGGTAACCTATAAGGAAGACAACACAGCCTCTACATCTGATCCAAAATTTGATAATCTAGCCAAAAACATGGAGAGGCTAGAAAGAATGATGGAGAAAATGGTTTTCCAAGTCAATAATCAGAATAGAAACCAAACTAAAAACTAGAACCAAAACTTTAGGAGAAACACTCCTCCCAATAGACAAAGGGATTCTGACCAACAAGTCATACCTCCATTCCAAGAAAATTTCCTTGATGAGGATGAGGGAATAATAGAAGAATCAGAGGGAACTACCATGAACATGGTGGAGGTGGATAACCAAGATCACACCTTTTCCACAGAAGATAACCAGACCTCATTCACACATTGGGATGAGGAAGGGTTAGAATCTAAATACTATAGGTTAGGATTCGAGAATGTCATCATGCAGGTCCGAGAACAATATGAGCTCAGAAGTAAAAAGAGCCTAGAAAATTCCAAACCAAAAACCTCTGAAATCACCATTAAGAAAAGACATGAAAAGACTCCTAAAGGGACTGTTGAAAGCAACAAAACAACAGCTAAGAGTTCTGGCAAAAACCAGGACAAAGACATCCAAACCATGGATAAAACAATTCAAGAAACCAGTAGCACTAGCATTACAACTAATGCTCCTGAAAAAATAGTTTCAACCAATGTACATAGTGAGAATCAGCAAGCTGATTTTTCCAATAAAAAAATGACCAACAAAACAGAATTGAACCTTTCAAAGAGTCAGTATCCTTTCAATCTGGAAAGTGAGATTTCCAAAATCAAAATTTCTGTCCCTCTCGCTGAGTTGGCCACCTAGGATGTATATAAATGTCAAATCTTGAAAGATTTAATCTTAGGAGAAAACAATGACTCTATCAACTTAAATGATGATCAACCAGCTCTCTTGTTTGGCCCAAAAATTGAAGGGAAGTTTCAGGAAGGAGTAGTGGCTCCTTTCTATGTTAGTATAAATATCCATGACAAAATCCTACATAATGCTATGCATGACTCATGAGCTTCACACAATATCATGCCCAAAGTGATCATGGAAAAAATAGGCCTAGAGATAACCAAAACATATAAGGATTTATATTATTTTGACTCTAGAAGAGTGAAGTGTTTGGGCCTGATCAAAGATATCTATGTGAATTTGACCCAAATCCCATCCAAGTGCATGGTAATGGATGTTGTAGTGGCTAATTTACCTCCTAAGTATGGCATGTTGTTATCAAGATCATGGGGTGCCAAACTACAAGGTACAATGCAAATGGACATGATATATGCCACTATCTCTGTTTTCAGCCAGCTTAAAAGACTATATAGGGAAACACATATGAAATTAATGGTAAGCAACCCAGAGAAACCAAAAAATTCCCCTCTTTATTCTGTCCATATAGACCTAGAATCTTTCATACTTTACAATGATGAGTTGACAGATGAGAAAGAGCTAGAGAATAAAAATTTAAACAGCAGAGTAGAGGCCATGAACCCAAACATTATGGCAGCTCTAGATACAGAGTAAAACAAGAGAGAAACATTTGAATAGTCTGCAGAATTAGAAAATCAGAACCGAGACTGTAAAGAGTAGTTTTCCCATCAGCCTGCTGACCTCAAGAAACAAGAAGACATTAAGAAGGAAATCGATAACAAATCTACTAACAATCCCTTATGGAGCATGAAATTTGATGGGTCTTGCACTAAAAGGAATGTAGGAGCTGGGGTATGGTTGCACAATACTGAAAACAATTATGCTGAGAGTCATGCCTTCAAGCTAGATTTCAAATGTACAAAAAACATAACAGAGTATGAAGCTCTCCTCTTAGGGCTGCATCTATTGAAAAAAATAGGAGCCAAGACGATAGTTGTCCATGGAGATTCAGAAATAGTCATCAAACAAGTAAATGGAGAGTATACTGCCAAGCATCCTAGATTAAGGGAATATAGAAATGATGCCATGGATCTCTTGAAAACATTTGTAGAATATGAGCTTCTGTTTGTCCCTAGAAGTCAAAACATACTTGCAAATGGATCGGCCTGCGCTTCTAGTTCATATCAGAGACCACTTAGTGACAAACAAATCATTGTTCAAACAAAATACAGACCAGCAGTACTAGAAAGTGAAAAATATTGGCAGGTCTTTGAGGGTGACAAACAGATAGAGGATTTCCTACTTTCCAGGAATGAGTTTGAATTACCTGATTCGAACTTTAAGCTCAATAAAGATAGTTCAGATAAAGAGCCCCCTGATGAAGAAAAGCCATTTCCTACTGCAGAAATGAACATGCTAACCAGAGAATTCGAAAACCAAACATAAGAATACATGAAAACAGATAAAGAAGACATAAAGGTACTGCAGTCCAAAGACAAAAACATACCCAGAGGACTAGCACCTCTTGAGGACCTCTTTGATTTTAATGATGTGGAAAAAAAGCCCACTATAGAACACACTGAATCTGATGTTGAAGAATGCAATATAGGCAGCAAATACAAGCCTAAAATGATCAAATTATCTAAAACTTTGCCAACACACATCAAACAGAAATACATTGATTTATTTAAAGATTTTGTTGATGTTTTTTCTTAGAGCTATGAAGATTTGAAAGCCTATGACACAGAGATCATCCAACATAAGATTCCATTGAAAGAAAACCATAAACCTTTTAGGCAAAAGCTGCGTAGAATAAAACCTGCACAGTTACCTCTGGTAGAAAAAGAGATCAAGAAAATGTATGAGGCTGGAATCATAGTGCCCGTGAGGTTTTCGGATTGGGTATCTAACCTTGTGGCTGTAAGGAAAAAGACAGGAGAAATAAGGTTGTGCATTGATTTTAGAAACTTAAACAGAGCCTCCTTAAAAGAAAATTACCCCTTGCCCAAAATGGAACATATCCTACAAAGGGTAGTTGGTTCTAGGAGGATTTCACTACTAGATGGATTTTCAAGGTACAACCAGATCTTAGTGTTCCTAGAAGATTAACTTAAAACAACCTTCACCACTCCTTGGGGCACTTTCATGTATGTGAAAATTCCTTTTGGATTAATGAATGCTGGTGCCACATTTCAAAGAGCCATGGACATTGCATTCTCAGAAGAAATAGGCCACTTCATTGTAATTTACCTGGATGACATAACAGTTTATTCCAAAACTGATGAAGAGCACCTTGAACATTTGAGAAAAGTCTTTGAGAAATGTAGAAGGTATGGGCTATATTTAAATCCCAAAAAGGCTGTGTTTGGTCTCCAAGAAGGTAAACTTCTTGGTCACATTATATATGAGAAGGGGATTAAAATAGACCCAAAAATAGTTGAGGGAATATTGCATATTAGCCACCCAAGAAACATCAAGGAGTTGCAGTCCTTTATTGGGAAGATTAAATTCTTGAGGAGCTTTATACCCAACCTAGCAGAACTCCATAGAAACATGACTAATATGCTTAAAAAGGAGGTAGGAGTTAAGTGGACTCTAGAAGCCAAGAAGTCTTTTGAACTGGTAAAACATGCACTCACCTGAGCACCAGTTCTCATCAGCCCAGATTTTACAAAATATTTCCTTATATTCTCATTTGCATCAGAACATACTGTGGTTGTTGTCCTATTGCAGAAAAATCCAGAAGGACAAGAGCAGCCAATTGCATTTTTCAGCAAGGCATTAAGAGATGCACCTCTGAAATATAATATCATGGAAAAACATGCTTATGCTTTGGTAAAGGCCTTGAAAAACTTCAGAGTTTACATTTTGCATTCTCATATTATTGCCTTTGTGCCTAACATAGTGGTGAAGGAAATTTTGTCACAAGATCCAGATGGCAAAAGAGGCAAGTGGGTTGCTGTGATACTAGAATATGATTTGTAAATCAAACCCACTAAACTCATCAAGGGTCAAGGCTTAGCACAATTAATGGCTGAATCTAACCTACAAGCCCTTGACATTAATATGGTAGATGCTTTGGATGAACAAGAAGGATTACCAGCTCCCATTGTAGAAGAACAGTTCCAAAACTCACCTTGGTATGTTGATATCTTGTAGGTGCTTGTCAATCTAAATGCCCCTCTTGATTTATCTAAGACAAAGGAAAGGTTTTTAAAGTTGAAAGCTAGAAATTATTGCATTTTAAATGAATGTTTATATTGGAAAAATGCCAATGGTTTATTTCTTAAATTTTTTCCTGAAGTTGATGCAGAGAAGATCAAGCATGAGTTTCATGAAGGAGAGTGTGGCGGCCATCTCTACTGGAAAACCACTGCCCATAAAATCCTTAGAGCTGGCTATTATTGGCCCACACTCTTCCAAGATGTCTATAAAATGATAGTTTCCTACCACAAATGCCAAATCTTTGAGGGCAAAAGAAAACTCCTTCCTTTACCTTTACAACCAATCACTGTTGAAGCTCCTTTTCAGCAGTGGGGCCTAGACTTCATAGGAGAAATCCATCCTGATTCATCTGCCCAACATAGATGGATACTCACAGTCACTAACTATTTCACTAAATGGATGGAGGCCATCCCTTCTAGGAATTCCACAGACTCAGTCATCATAAAATTCCTTGAAGACCATATCCTATCTAGATTTGGCTGCCCTAGGAAAATGATCACTGACAATGTTGCTGCATTTGGTTCTAAAAAGATGATCGGTTTTTGTCACAGGTATTAGATTGCACTTGGTCATTCTATTGCTTATTACCCTCAAGGTAATGGGCTAGTAGAATCATCAAATAAGAGTTTGGTGACCATCATCAAGAAGCTACTGGAAGAGAATAAAAAATCATGGCATAATAAGTTGGTGCATGCTTTATGGGCAGACAGGTTGGCAACAAAGAAATTCATTGGAATGTCTCCCGATCAGCTAGTGTATGGAGCAGATGTAGTATTCCCTACCAGTTTGGGAGTACCAGTGATAAAATTGGTCCAAGAAATACAATCAGAGGAAGACAGCATGATGAGGAGAATCAATCATACCATACATCTCCAGTAGACTAGGGAAGAAGTCTACAACAGAGCTCAAAAAGTGCAAGAGAACATCAAAAAACGGTTTGATAAGAGGACCAAGGCCTGTGATTTCAAAATTGGGGACAAGGTACTCAAATGGGACTCTAGAAGAGAAGATAAGGGTAAGCATGGCAAGTTTGATAGTTTATGGAAAGGCCCTTACATAATTCAATATACCATTGGTCCCAATGAATTTTTTCTGCAAGAATTGGATGGTACAGATATGTTTGGGGGTCCTTTCAATGGCAAGATGCTCAAGCATTACTACTGCTAAATTTCAGATTAAATTTTTCAATTCCATTGTAAATACCATTGCTTTGTTTCATTTGGAAAAAGAAAAATAAAAAAAAATATAAGAAGGTTCAGACAAGCTCAAATCTTGAACCTATGAAGTTCCAAAGGAATGGCTCAAATCAGATCAAAACCTGAGCTAGGGCAAGTGAAAGGTTGGTTCTAACATGCTCAAAAATTGAACCAGCAAAGAAAGAATAAGAAACAGCTCTAACAAGATAAAAACCAGAGCTGAAATGAAGAAAGAAAGGTGACTCTAAAAAGCTCAAAATCTGAGTCACAAAAAGAAGGAAGGATGCTTCGAATTTTCAAAATTTCAAGCCTTCACAATTTTGTTTCAATTTTTTCCAAAGTTCAGTTCATGTGCAGCCTGTCTTTATGCCATGGACCCACAACAAATCAGACATTATAATCCTGGTTTGTCTGTATTTAAATTTCTGTTTTAGAATGTAGAGAATGAAAATCTGTCAGATAGTTTAACCCTGGTAGATATTAGTTTAGGTAGAGAAGCTATGAGTCCAACTGTTTAATCTGGTCTCATGGAGGAATAAGGGTAGAATTAGATTAGCTTTTTCTTTAAATGAAAAATAATGATGAAGAAGGTCTACAAGTCTAAATGCATCTTGAAGAAAAAATGTTAGGACAGTAGGATGGGTAGGTAGATTGTTTGGGGAAGTATTGCTGCTGATATAATGCTTTTCACTTATGTAACAGCTGATCAAAGAAGAAAAATATGGTCAAGGATCAGGCCCTGGCCTAATTCCAAAGATTATTTCTGAGATTCTTGACACCTTCAAGAAGATGCCATCCCCATGTGGAGCCACTGTTAGCCACCTATAATATTTTGTCAAAGCAAATAGGTGGCTAAATCTGTTCAAGCCTTCAAGTGAACATTTCCCATGAAAATTTATCATCCTTGAAGCATTGTGATGTCCTTATCCTTAAAAATTATCTTCACTGTTGTTTCCATTAATGGGTCCTATTGTTTGTGAAATAAGTTTCTCTCAAAAAGGCCTTCATTTGCTCCATTTCATTCCCACAAAATCCCCATTTGTCACCCTTATCCCTTCGCAAAAATCCTCTGTAATCCTTCATTTTAACCTCTAAACCATCCTGAATCACTTTTTAAACCATGTATTGCCCTCTATTTTCTTTAAGAATCATCCCTTTTACCTATCAGAACCCCTCATTTGGCCCAAAACACCCTTTTTGCACTATGAAGGAGTTAAGCCCCTGTGGGCTTATAGTTGTAGCCCCGTTCTTCATGTAACCCCAGCCCAGCAATCAGGCGCTAAAAAGCCAAAAAATCCCCAAAATCCCTTCAAAATGCCTAAAAAAACATTTCTCCGCTCCATTAAAGTTTTAAGCCCTTGAGGGCTTATTCCCTTTGGCCCCTCTTCCATGTGACCCAAAGCCCCAAAAACGGGTGCTTAAAGGCTTAAAAAACCTCTCCCAAACCTTCTATCCTTTGTTTTTCATAAACCCGACGTTATGATTTGAAATGGATGTGGACCGTTGATCTCTGTGGATCAACGACCATCGGGCCTTTTCTTCCGCCCGCTCAACTGGCTTTCCCTTTCTCCTTTCAAAAACTCTTCGCCCCATCTTCTAACCTCAACCATCCGATCACACAATCCAATGATCAAGACGTAGCGCGATGAATCGATGCCTTCCCTCCGCGCACCAAGCCATCACACATCATCAGGGTCCCACCACTTCTTCCGGCAATACATCTCTTCACCCGTCGCGTGTGATCCGCACCGTTGGATCTGCAGTCTCCAATCCGACGGCTGCCAATGTGTTTCGCATAATTTTTGTGCCCGCAAGTTAACGCCAAAAAAAATGTGAAATTGGTGGTTTTTTAAATCCACGTGTCGCGCGATGAATGGAATCGAGTTATTTTGTGAATACCGCCCACCCCTCTTAGCACCGCGCGAAAACCATTCCGGTTTCTGCCTTACCGCCCTCTGCAACGTAATTTCCCTTTTAATCATAGTCGTTGATTGATCTGATCTAACGGCCCACATTGCATCGCGTCATCCTTCGTTTGTTTTTCACCTATACTCCCAAATGACTCCATCCGCGATCTCCATCATTGATTTGTTCAAAACTAATGGCCCTGATCTAATCTCACCTCCATCCATTTTTCATCCGTCTAACCTTCTAAATGAATTCATTGACAGATCTCAACTGTATATCACCATTGATTGATCTAATCCAACGATCCATGAATCACCTCACACCAGACCCCATCAAACCTTTTTTTCGCCATTCCGCCATGATTTTCAGCCATTTTTCCACCACACCCACTGTTTTCCATCATTGTTCCTCCATCCTCACAAGCCTCTGAAGCAGCCTACCTCACTCCCTCAGGGTTTTATAACATGTTTATCGTGTTTTGCAGGGTTTACAGGTGGTGAATTCATTCTGTATTCACAAGTCATGGTGAAAGACCATCACAGAGCCAAAATAGCAGAAAAAGAGGTCTCTGAGAAGGTTTAAAGGCATTTTTCATTAAAGATCAAGGCTATTAACCTGACATAAACCCTCCAACGCCTTTTTAGCATATATATTCACTCAAACAGGTCAGTAAAAATTTTAAAAGTGTATCAGAAGAGATTTAAGGGTTAAAAAGTAGGATATTGAAGACTAAGAGGCCTAATCCATAGTTATAGACTCAAAGGACACAGATGCATACCCGAAGATGATCAAGGAGGCCTAATGAGGCCTAAAGAACATAAAAAGTTCATATCAGTATTTCAAAGAATTTATATCAGTGTTTTAGTGCCAGCAGAACATTCCTTCACCTGAAGAAAGGACCAAATCACTACTATCCATTCTCTATTCTTCATCGAGCTCCAGAGTAGTACTATTCTGACAAGAAGTCCTAAAAAAACCAGCGAGTGAATTAGTTACGAAGTATGGAAGACCTGAAAGACAAGATATTCACCTTACTTGTCACAAAAGATAAAACATAGTACTACAGCCAGAAAGTACTTCATAGAGCATACTCTTTGAGTAATTGTCAACCTGACAAAAGACTCCCAGTTTATCTAAAGAGTACACACAGTTAATGTAAACCATTAAGCAGAGTGGGAATTCAAACACTTCTTCCTCTCTGTCTTAATGAATTCATTTAATTTCTATCTACCACTACTATCACTCTTTCACCTATAAGAAATCATGAGAAATACATTGTAAATGTTGGTTGGCTGGTCGGATATTGTAAAAACACTGATTGTAAGTTGTTTTACTAAGTTAGAGCTCTGTGAGTAGTAGTTGTAAATAGGTTGGGAGATGATTTCTGAGTGATATCAAGCTATTGGACAAGGATGTATGTGACTGGTTTTTCTCTTCTAATATGACAAGCATGTTCATCGGATCCTGATCTAAATCAGTGGTGATGTGTTCTTTCTTTGTTATTGTTTTCCCTCTATTATACATCATGTTTCATTTTCTTTGATAAGAATCAGTAATTTTATCTTAGGATATACTGCTGCAAGTACCCTAACGCTTCCTGCACTTTCTTATCTTTATGTTTTCTGCTATTCGTGTATCTAAGAAAAAATTCAACATAATTTAACCAGTATATAAGTTGGTTTGTCCATGCTTACTGATGTATGAATTTAGAGTTTGTTTATTAGATATTCTTATTTGGTTTCAGCTGAAAGAATTAGGAAACTGAGAGATTTAGAGTTAGCCCTGTCCCCTAGGTTCCTTTTCCAACATTTAGCCTTTCTAAGATCCCTTTGGGTTGAATGTCAAAAGCAGAGAAGGTTAAAATTATTTCTCTGATCTTAGACTTCACTCTGTGTCAAACTTAAATGTTTTCTATTGTCTGAAAGTAGTCAGGATGACTGTTGGATTGTTTTCTTCGGAGTTAGCCCCATTAGGAGTTTGGATCATAGAGGATAAGGCATGCCCTGTCCCTAGATTTTCTGAAGTGGTCACCTTGGAAGGTTTTCCTTATCATTCCCATTCATTTCCTTATTGTTTCATCCCTTACTATCATCTTAAGAGATCCTATGATATAGATGACTAGACCATTGAAAGCTTCGGATATTTGAATTGCAAGTAAACCCTTTTATGACCCCATTGCCTAATGGACTTGTGTTCTCTTTGAATTATCTCCCCAGTGCCATGAAATCTTTCACTACTCATTCCTTTACCTTACATTGAACACTTTTTTCATTTTTTCCAACCAAACAAACAAAATCAAAAACCCATTGTGCCCTATAATTAGCCTAACACCTTAATTTAAACTTCAAAGATATATTATTCTTTGCTTTTATAGAGAGATCCCTCTCTGGTTCCAGGAGGGCTAGATCCTGAGATCCCAAAGTGGTTTGATGTTGTCTTGTCATTTGGTATTGCCAAATCTGCCAAATCATAGGAACCCCAACAATTGGCATATGGAAAGTGCTCACTATTAGACACCTTTGAACTAACTCTTTCCTTTGATTGTGTTTTAAGGGGCAACGAACTTTTTGTGACAACCTTTCAAAGTTTTAGTTCATGATAAGGTATAAGAGGAAGTTGTCCTTCTTATCCTTTCATCTGGTTGCCTAATTTTCTTTAGAGATCTTCTTGTCAAAGGCTGTCCTTCTTTTTGAAACAGAGGAACTTGTAAGGCTAGGTCATCTTTCAGATAACTTGAGGCAGCGCTACCCTTAGAGTTGATTAGGGAGTGCTGATGATAAGCATTTTTTAATTTATTTGTATTCATTGGTCTTGATGGATGACCATTTTATTCATGTAGCCTTTGGATTTAAAACCATATATATTAGTTGCTCTTTACTCACTGCTCCTTACTTGCTTCATGATGGAAAACCCCTTCAACATGAGAGACATGTATGAATTTGTCTTTTTTCTCTTATGTGCACATTGATCATCATTTAATTACACCCTTGCAGAGATGTAAAAACAGATGCTTTTGAACCTTGGAGAGCTCCTTTGGTGTTTCATGGGGATTTATGCTTGATCTAAGAATATTTATTCAGACGGTGAAAAACCTTCTCTTCTTGAAGTTTGAATATTTGTTGAACTTCTTCTAAAATGAGACAAAGTGACCCTTAGTGGTGTGCGACCTATGGATAGACCAAGGCTTTTTTTGCAGAATAGGAAATAATTCATGGTTGACTGGTACTAGACAAAGGATTTTTGGCCTAGGATATCTTAGCCAAGGAAAAACTCCCTAAACACCACTATCTAACTTAGGGACAATTTTCACAGATTCTGAGTGTTTTCTTAGGCATGATCAGATTTTCATATGACAAGGTGATCAGGGATAGAGTAGCAGACACTTTGTCAACCTTTGGATAGTGAATGGCATGAGAAACAAGGGAAAATGATAGCAGATAATCACAACTATGATAGCTATATACATGGAGATTTTGTTAAATCGAGATAGATCTTGAAAACTAGAGATTGTTCTCATCATAGACTGACATGAAGGGGTAGGAGGACAAAAATTGTTTTGGGGTGTTTTCTAGATGAAAAATTGACAGTTTTGAGATCAGCTTCTAGAAAAATTTAGCTAAGGGAACTAGTCATCAATAACAGGTAAAAATACTGATGACTAACAGTGGCTCCATTTGGGGAGGGCAGCTCCTTTTCAGGAGGTGTCCACAACTACAGATCTCTAGCTTATGAAGACCAGTGCCTTATCCATTGGTGCAAATTTCTTTCTTTCTTGATGCTATTTCTGAAAATTGACAGCATGATTAGCATCAAAGTCATCTCTACCTACCCAGCTATATTTCCTAACATTTTTTCTTCTTTAGGTGCATTTGGACTAGCAACCCTTTGACATGATATTTTTGAAAAGGAAAACTATCTAATTCTACACTTATATCTTTCGGGAGTTCAGATTGAACTAATGAACTCCTTTGATTCTCTACCTATGCTAGATCGACTGTCAAGATTAAGCTGTTTGACAGGATTTCATTCACTAAACTAAAACATGAAATTGAAAAATGACCAAATCAGGATTAGACAGTCTGATTTGTCAGGTGTTTGTGGCATAAAAGACAAGATGCACACAAATATTATTTTGCATGAAATGAGATTTAGGAAAATCAGGGCTAGGATACATAGTTTGTTTTTCATCTTTGTTTTCCTCTTTGGTTCTGTTTTGAGCGTGTGGAACAAGTATCTTTTCCTAATCTACTTTCTTTGACCAGTCAAGCTTACATATTTTGACTATCACCTCTTTCACTAACGTATCAACAATCAATTTAAAACATGTTCAGTTATGATTAGGCTAGATAACTGAATAAGATAATCTTTTGAGCACTAGTAGTGACATTTAGACTTGCGCACTTTTAGCATGACTATTTTTTGGGTCTGGGGCATTACCGCTGCTTTTAGAAACTACCATCTTTTTCTACTTTTCCTATTGTTTTTGTATTTTCTATCTTTACTTTTTCTTCAAAAAATCTAGGACTAAAAAGATGCTCACAAGGCTGAGCTTATTTTTCACACCTATCTATCTACCTTAATCTAACCTATACATGATAGAAATTTATTTGGTGAACTCTCTTTTCCAATGTAACCAGTCAAGTAGATGATTGCATGGGTGATCTTGGTTCAGTTATTTCATGATGCTGAAGAAATCAAAAGGCCACTTCCCCTTCACTTGTTTTCAGACAGTAGTGCTTAAATTTTTTCTCATACTTTGCAACAAACTGTTCATGGTAGAACACACTCCTCCTTTATATTTCTCAAGGAAAACAACAAATGGATCTTGGAATAATACCCGATATAGAGGATTTGATATATAAGCTTCATTCAGGACTACTCTTGCTTGATATATAAGCTTCATTCCCCTTGCTCATGATCACTTGAATTGTCAGACTCATCATATATTGCAGTGTAATCTTCTTTCCAAGCTGATGTGTTCTGTTTAAGTGGACTGAAAACTGTGTGAAGGTCATCATGTTGACAAGCAAGGATACACTTTGGCAGTAAATCATTTTGAGAGGATAGTGTGACCACCCTTATGTGATTATAAACCTTTATTTCATCATCTGCAATTTGTAAATCAATGGAACTTGGTGGCTGCAAATATGGAGTTAAGGAGGATTCCATGTCCAAAATTATTTCCTCAACCATTTCAGGAAAAGGCTTCTCTTTTACAACATGTTCGAGAATTTCATCATCCTCCTCAACATCATCATCAAAGCTGAAAGACTGCTGATTTCCAATTATGTGAATGTTATTTCTGATGGACTGTAGCTCGCCGATACCAGCCATTGATCCCATCCATGCTATCCAACCATCCCAGCGATCCCAAAGACAAACCCCAACTTGATAAGAAAAAACGCGTTGAAAAGCGTGGGGTATCAATGAGATAATTGTCATTTGGCTTCATAACTCAAATTTCTGTCTAACAAAGTCGATTATTTCATAAGTGTCTATCTCCTAAGCATCCATCGGTCCATCCCTTCATCCGTCCACTGAAGTGAATTAGAGAAAAGAGTCCAAGACTCTTCACCTACTTCTAAAATCTCAAGGCTTTCCTCATCAGTGTCATAGGTGACCTGTATTGGCTGCTTACTTTTTTCAATCTGATGATAATGAACTTCGCCCCACAAATCAACTGTTGATTGCTCTGCAAGGTTAGTTTCTGTTTAGATATCATAATAATCAACATATTGATCAAACCTTGGAGAATAATTAATATAAGTAATGTCACCAGCCATGCATATTGGTCTATCAGATTGCTTCTCTTCAAATTTATTTACAAGTCTATTTTTTGACTCATGGTATGCAAGATTAACAGGAGAAAGATCAGAAATTTTTTGTTCATATCAAGTTTTAGAGGTTTTCTGCATGTTTATAAGTTCATCTATCTGCTCTTCAGTTAAAAGGGGAGGCATTTTCTTCTCTTTTTGGATATAACTACAATAACGAGGATAAATGTCTTTTTGGGCCTCACCTACGAGAGATTATGAATCATCACTTGTGCCTTTAGAGAGATCCTGTGGGTTCTCTTTCATTTCTTGATTGTTTTCATCTTCAACCAATTCTTCGTGATGTTTGGGATAATTAGCATGTAATTCATGAGTTGCTTCTAATAGATTTTCAGGAGGCCAATTTTCTTGTATGAAATCAAATGACTCAAAGCATAAAGGTAGAGATCCTACAGGTTTTGATTTTTCTTCCATTTTAGATTTGAATTCATCCTCAATCAACTCTTCTTGATGTTTGGGACAATAAGCATGGAATTCATGAGTTTCTTTTGATATATTTTCAGGAGGCCAATTAGCTCGTATGAACTCAAATGACTCAAAGCATAAAGGTAGAGATCCTACAGGTTTTTTTTTTTCTTCCATTTCAGATTCTGTGATTTCAAAATGGCAGATAGATTCTTTAGAGCATTCCTCTATGTTCTTATTTGAAACTTTATTATTAGGAATATTTTATTTGTTACTCTTGTCTTGTAATGGTTGAGTGTATTCCTCTCGAGGAAAAAGTGTAGGTTGGTTTGAATAAGCAGTGTTAACCTTAACTTTGTGTCTTTCTGTTTTCCTGTCAAGTAGATGCATTATTTTGCTAAATATATATACCAATTTTTCCAACTTTTCTACTGTGTTCTCACTTGGATCCATCTTTGTTTACCAGAAAGAGTTACTGTGTCCTTTCAACCAGTCTAGAGTTCTCTACCAGTGGAGTATTTTGGTCTTATTGAGGGCTGTGGAGTCGCCAGGTGGAAGATTTGAAATTTGTTGTTCACCATCAGCATGATTTGAATTTCTCAAGGCATTCCTAGGATATTTTCTAAGGACTAGTG
>JAXQQM020080005.1:0-17408 GCA_034641835.2 Pinus albicaulis | reverse complement strand
ATAGCTATCAGTACTATTACTACCTAAATATACCTTAGGGTCAAGAAGGCAAGGTGAAGTCTAGGGTAACATCAAACCACGCCTTTAATCCGGGTAGCTAGCCCTACCAGACGGAGAGGGCTCTCTCTCCCGGTCAATCTCAAGAAATAATCATGAGGCTTGAGATGACTTGAAATAAAAGCTAATTTTAGGCTAGGTATATATGTAAAAGGGTTTGATTTGATTTTGGGGTTTTTGTTGGGATCAAAGGGCAAGGCAGATTTTGGGTCCGGGAAATGATCAGTTTTGCAGAGAGTTGAATGGGGCAAGGAAGGCAATTGTTTTGATGCTTCTATTTGAATGAAATGGGTAGCTTAGACCGGTGAGGGGTTGAAGAGGGCAAGAGACATTCAAGAATCCTCTTCAGACAGTTGAAAACATAGAAAATTAAACAAAACTTCAAGGCAGAGCACTACAAATCTAATGGATTCCACCTTTAATACTTGTTTGTTTAACTTAAGAAGAAAGGAGAAGGGAAAATGATACCCACGAAACTTCAATAAACTTACAATCACAGAGAGAAACACACCACCAAAACATAGAGCCACATGGATCCCAAAGAGTGTTGCAAACCCTGGTCTATTCCTTTGCCAAAATGCAGAGATGAATGTACAATGATGCTCAAAGCAATCCCAAGTGTCCAACCTTGAAAATGACTGAGAAACTAGAAGATATAGACAAGCATAACTCATCCCCATGCCTCTAGGGGTCGAGCTCACCCTTCTAAGAGATGTTTCAACAAGATCTAAACTAAGAACTGGAAAATAGGCAATGAAACAGCTTGCCTCTATAAGATAGGAAATTGATTCATTCAGTTACATTTCACTTTTTGGTGAATGAATCTACTTGGATGAGTAAAAATGTGCCAATATTACATCAAAGTCATGAAATTAAATCAAGTTACATCAGGAGTTTCACATTTGGAGATAAAAAGTCAAACTGGCCAAAACTAGGCGAAAATTTGAACTGCTGAGTGAAAATTAGGCCAAAATTCCCAATGCGCCGCACCTGAAATCTCTATGCGTCGCGCCACTTTGAGGCTGATTTTGAGGGTCTTTCCGAAGTCCAAATTGAGCGCAGGATAGCTCGTTGGAAAGCTCTGTCTGTCTACTTTCCAACCCAAGTGGAATTTCTGAATTTGGTTGCCATTTGCCCCTCCAAAAATCAAATCTCCCAACACTGCTTCCTATGTGTCCAAAAAGTGGCGAAAAGGCCATTTTTAGGGTGTTTTTGACCCTTTAGGCAACCCAAAACTTGTCAAAATCCTTAGGTAATGGGTAGGCATGCATAACTTTTGATGAGAAATCCAGAAATGCAAAGTTTTCTTCAAGAGGAGCTGTCAATTATAAGCTACGCGTCGGGCAGGAAAATCTGTGTTAACGCCAAAAAATTCAAAATTGACAAAAAATTTCCCAAATTTCTTGAAATTTGGGCTGAATGTCCACCATCAAGTACTATGCTGGGCCAAAGAAGCTTTGGCCAAAATTTGGAGTCTATCATGCCTTTTGCGACACTTTAGTGCCCTCTTTAGCTTTGCCTTCAGGATCTTGATTCTCGCCTTGCAAACATGATTCCTCGCCCAATAATGATTCTTCATGTGCCTGAGCATGTTATTTTCGTTGTTGGCCTTCTCCAACAGCTTCTTAAGATGAATATTGACCCTCTCAAGCCAAGTCTCTCTATCAACCTCAATCTCCCACTCAATGGATGTCATCTCGGTTTGGCTTCTTTGGGCAGCTTGCCGTTCTCACGAATGTTTTGCAACTCCATGATTGTCTGCTGATCTTCCAACTGTTTGTTTCGCTGCTCCAGGTAATTTATGATCCATTGGGCTCTTTGCAACTTGACAGTCAATGTGTCTATCTTCGCCTTCTGCTCCTGAATGGTCTCTCTCAACTTTGAGCTTGGAGAACTCAAATCCTCATCAATCAATATGAAACCTGTATCTTGGCCTTCTGAAGGCCCCTCATCCTGCATAGGCCTCTTACCTCTGTCCTGTACCTGTGCTCCTGATGACGGAAACGAGACCCCTTCCACCCTAGGTGGAGATAGTACTCGTCGGGCTGCTGCAAATAATCCTCTAGTACCTCTCTGATAAGTGACATATGTCGGCACAGTAGTCTCTATCTCCTGACCTCCATGCTGATATGAAGGTTCACCTGCATCATGAACAACCTCCGAAGGAACCTGAGGAGCTGTGAAGAAATCATTGGAAATGAAATCTTCCCATGAAATACCCTGCAAGCCAAGCTGATGCACAACCACTATATTGATGAGTGCATAGTGATAAATATTGTTGTACTGCTGCTCGGGAGTTTTCCTCTGCACGAGAGTGGTCATTCTCTCGATGTTCCGGCACATGAAATAAGGGATGTTCATCATCCTCACCCTCGTGAAATGCATCAATAACCTAATATGGTAGGCATAGAGGCGTGAAAACCGGCCCTCACAACAGAAGTATCTGATAATGAGTTTCATCAGAGGTGCATAGGATTCCTTTAGGAACCGGAATGGGAACACTCTGCTGAGTTGTCTCACAAAGCTAGGCTTGATATATGGTTCATAATGCACTCTGTCCACCTGTTGTCTTTTGTTCCACTGTTCACCCACATTCGGTATTCTGGTTGCTTGAGAGATAGTTTCCAGTGTTAAAGTGAAAGTTACACCGGCAAGAGTTACCTGACCATCATGTAAATGCAATACAAACAAATGAGCCAACTCCTGATGATAATGGATCCTAGCAATCATTTCACAAAACTGATAGCATGACTGCTCCCAAAAACATGCCATGGCAAGTGGGCAAGCCTGCAATTCAGCCAATGAGGTGGGCTCCTCTCTCACATGTCTGCCACCTTTATGAGGCCTTCTAGGTGCATGTAACTCAGTGGTGGAATCACTGTCTCGGTCATATGATATATCAGTGTATGTCTCCATGGTGTTCAAGGTTGATGCAAGGTCTATATTGAATTGGAGGGATGAAAATGAGATTTTTGATGTTTTTGTTTTAGTGCCAAATATGTGTCAAATGGGAGGGACTGTAGAGAAATAGGGGAGTAGGAACAATGAAGTTTTGTCAAGTGGAATTTGCCTTTTGAAAATTTGTGATTTGACAAATTTACGGACAAAGGACAGCCACTTGATTTTTTTTTGGGATAAACTTGGGATTTGGGGAAATTTTGCAAATGGGATAGGAATAATGGGAATGAGATGGATATGAGTGGCTTTAGGGATGTAGGGAGAGAGTGGAATGGACTGTAGTGATGAGATAACAGTGAGGGGGAGGAAAAACAAGGTGGGGAATGGAGTATTTGGCACAAAATTATTTTTAAAACACCAACTTCAAAACCCTAAGGGAGCAATTCTCAACAAGATGATAGGGTTTGAGTTTTGGCATTCAAATTCTCATATTCAATCTCAATCAACACCAAACATTTGTTAATGGCAATTACAAGGTCACATGAACTTACTTGGACAAAAATAGACCGAGTCGATTTGGAGTTTTTTGAAGCAATGGGAAAAATTTGTGTTTCGGCCCAATCCACCACGCAACCAACCCAGTGCGCCGCGCCCTTCTGAAGTGCCGCACAGGAAAAAACTAACACACAGAGGAGCGACCCTATGCGCTGCGCTCAGTCTATGCGTTGCAACACTTGCCCAGTGCGCCGCCCAACCAACTTCAACATAGTCCGCTCTCCAAACTTCTTTCTTCACGATTTTTCTTGGCTCACTCGGTCTCTTGGCATGTAAATGAATCTTTGAAGCATGAAAATATCTTTTATGCCAAAGATTTTAATTTTTGCTTCTTGAAAACCCACTTTGTAACGTTTGAAAACTTTAACACTTTTCAAAAGAACTCTGTTTTGCTTGTTTTTGGTTTTTGGACTGAATGATGAGCTTCTTGTCTATTTTGCAGGGAATGAATGGCATGGAACTTTGGAAAAGGCAACCAGGGCTGCGAATGGAGCATTATTACAACTGAAAAATTTGAAAATTACATTGCATTTGTTACAAAAGATGAAATAGACATTTTTTCTTCAAAACAGAGTTTTGAAGAAAAATCATTATCAAGCATTATGATGATGAAATTTTTTCACTGAAACCTTATTTGAAGCTTCCTCATGTGCCTGCTGACATTATTAGACATTCTGAAGACCAAATTAACGAAACCCTTGACCTGATGAGACTAAAAACCCTAAAATGACTCTTTTCCAACATTGAGACCAAACATGACTGTAAATGATTTTAATGAAAAAACCTAGGCCAGCAGGTATAAGACATGAGGAACATGAGTGAAAAGCCCCCTACCATCAGAGGATCCATGCTCCTAATGGAATGCAGCTGACTAAAATAAGTGAGACACCTAAAATGAAATGCAATAAGAGAAAATTGATCTCTGACGGAGGGATGAAGATATCGACTCTAACAGTACCCAATCCCCATACCATTAGAATCCTAAACCAATGTGGAGGGGATGGTTGACTTCGGGGATTGATATCAAGGTATTTGATATTGGAGCTGATTACCATCTGTCAACATATACGCACTTTGTTCATCCAATCACATTCGCATAATATTCTCGCTCCTCACTTTTATCTCGCCACACCTAATGCTAGGGTGATAATTATCCATGGATTATGAACGAGGTCTGCATGCACGCCGATACTCTAGTGTATAGCATGTTAGAAACGCTAATCCCACGATCTAATTGATATTCCCATGGCCCAAATTCACCCCACTTGGAACAACCATAGAACTAGGGAGTCCTTCTCAGCCAGAAGACTTGATCGTTTCTTGATTCATGAAGACCTCAGTAGCTCGGGAATTTCTTATCGTCAATGGGTGGACGTTGGTGGGATCTCTGATCACTCTCCCATCTATTTGGAACTTTCACCTCACCGAAAAAAGCCCTGTAGTCCTTTCAAATTCAATGCTACTTGGTTAGCCTACCCCAAATACATCGATCTGGTTAAAAACTATTGGTCTTCTCACCCTATAGCTTACTCAAGCTCCCCCTCGGCCTCGTTCGCTGCAAATATGAAAGCCATCAAGAAATTAACTAAAACACGAGCAAAGACGTCTTCTAATTCGGAGGAATTGCTATGATATTGGGATGTGAAGATAAAGATTAGAGCTAGGAGGAGGGCTTGAACCTCAGGCTCTTAATTCGGAAAAATTGTTATGATCTTGGATATGAAGATAAAGTAGATAAAGATTGTAGTTATCGCTATGATCTTAATTCAGAAGAATTGCTAGCTATGATAGTAGATGTGAAGATAAAGATTGTGGTTATCGCTATGATCTTGAATGTGAAAAATTCGGGGAGAAGAATTGCTATGATCTTGGATGTGAAGATAAAGATTAGAGCTAGGAGGAGGGCTTGAACCTCCGACCTTTATGGCTAACAAGAATTCAGAAGAATTGCTATGATCTTGGATGTGAAAAAATAAGAAGAAATGCGATGATCTTGGATATGAAGAATTCAAGAGATAAACATTACCGCTAGAAGGAGAGCTTGAACCTCCGACTTTGGGGTTAACAGCGATACGCTTTAACTAAGTGAGCTATTCTAGCGACCCTTTTTTGGATTTGCCGACCTTCTCACAGGAGACGCTCTACCAACTGAGCAAGACACTACTCTGGTAAGTCTGGTAAGTCAAACAATAGTGAATGTAATGTTGAATCTGAATAAATCAGTCAGTCCAAATTATGCTGTAAGCGGAAGATCGGAATTCCCTTGATCTAACCTACTGTTACTGTTACGGCAATACTCTCGTAAATTAGATTTGGCCTGTAAACAAAAAAGCTGAATTCCCTAGTCTATGTACTGTCACCGTGGTCCATCACGCCATTCTTACATAAATTATGGTTTATTTGGCAAAAATTAATGCTAAAGAATCCTTTCCGTTGCCGGGATTTGAACCCGGGTCGCCTGGGTGAAAACCAGGTATCCTAACCGGACTAGACGACAACGGAACTGTTACATATCCTCATGAATCCTTAACTGAACATCAGTTGCAAAATAAGTTAGTCTATGTCGTGTTTTTACGCGGAGAACCAGAGTTTTTAAATCGGATGTCAGAGAGATATGTAGCCTACTGAATTTAATTTAAAAACCTACAAAATAATTATCACAATATCCTAGTCGTTAAAAAATATTAAACATTTATATTTTTCAAAATAAAAATGAACTTGGTTTAACTCTCATATTGATAGTTCATGATCTCTTTGAAGGCCTATGCAACAAAGCCATCAACTTCCATTTGCGTCTTCGTTTTAATGATCTTTGTATTTTCAACAAAGACATCAACTGACACGTGTTTTTTTTTCAACGATATTTTTATGTTTTATTTTTTAAATATCAACCCGACGTTTTGAGATTGTACAAGGCATGTATAAATACTAGCCATAGCTCCTAAAGGTGCAAAGAGAGACCGATAAGATTTTTTAATTGAAAAACTTGTATTTTGGTTTTTCATAATCAAGCAAGAAATAATTAGTGTTATGTATATCTAGGAAAGACCATAATGTCATTTTATCAGGTTCATTACAAACGAATATAATTTGTTCTTACTGAAATTGGGAGATAAACATTATGGTACTCTTCATATACCACCCACCACTATCAGTTTTCAGCCATGTGCTTCAAATATGCTATGAGCATATTGTATGATATGTTGTGGAACTCTCTCGATTTATTCTTCAGAAATAACCAAAACAAAAAGCATACCAGTGGAGGGTTCTTTCTTGTGAAGCCCAACAAATACGAGCTAATAAAGCTATGTATAAGGAGTTACAATTTATGATAAATTGTTGTTGTTAAGATTCCGAAGAGTTATTGTTTTTTCAAATCAGAACAATTGTGTTTCAAGAAAGCAAACCAACAATTTTGATAGCAAGCAATTTCTTCATTGCTTGACCAAGAAAATATGACCAATCTCTAATTGCACATGAAGGTTCACATTCTAGACCTTGTCTCAATGATTCATGCAGTGTTGCAAAGGCTCCTTCAAAATAGAATGATTTCTGAAATAATATTATCCTAAGTGATTTGGATGAAGTGTAAAAAGAACAGATTCTTTGCTTCCCTACTGAGAAAATCGCAAGCATCCTTGCTGAGAAAATGGAAAATGTGTTTTCGTTATTTCAACGCATCATTCAGAATCACTATTTCATGTTGTCAATAAATTTCAATGACTATCATGCTATGACCAAGTTTATTTCCAATATTAACACAATAAATTATTACGAGGGATAGCCGCTATTAACTCATGGAAATCAGTGGGATATGTCATATCATGCCAAAGTTATATGGGTGAAGTACGATGAGAAGTTGGTCATTGTTTGGAAACTCTATTTGAATGGTATTCCTCTAACTGATCGTTATAAAAACTCTTGGTTAAAGAAAAATCTAAAGACAAATAATAGAATAATATTACTAGGTCTCCCAACAAAATGTGACAAGAATTCACTAAAAGGAACACTGCTTGCACAGACAAATTGTTTTAGGTGAGAGTATGTTTCTTTGCCTTTGGAGGTAATGAATGAAATAGATCTTTAGTAGAAATAGGTGGGTTTAATTTATTCAACTCAGTTCCATTTTAAAGAAAAGTTTGATTTTCCTAAGTTAACACATTGATTACATGAAGTGGGTTCGATCCAATTTCACTGTAATTTCTATAACTAGGTGCAATCAAAATTTGATGGTAAATGGATATATCATTCTAGATTAACGATAATCTCTCTTATAGCTTTACAAACTAATGAAAACCATACACTCAATCTTAAATTCAAAATATCAACAATTTGTAATCAAGGTTCAAAATGAAAAAATACCATAAATATTGAATTTTTTAGTGAGTGTGAGAGGTTTCATCGTCATTTTGTTGTTGCCAACATCTTGAAGATCACATCTTCCAGCGATTAAGCTTCTACTCCATATAGTGGTAAGCAACATGAATTTCAAGCTTGCAAGTAAGCTCAGATTGACTAGATTCTGTGATTGAGCATTCTCGTTGGATGCAACAATGCCAGACACTCCCACAATTGAATAGAATAAAATTAAAGTGGGAATTATCAATGTCTCTGGAACTCAAAATTCAAAACTAACACAAGATGTAGAATATTTACTATTCAATATTTTAAATACAATATGAGAAATTCACATAGAATTCGTATGCATCCCCTGAACCATGACTGTAATTTGCGACCTCACACGATAAAATTCTTAGGTCTCTATAACAATGGGGATCCGAGTATCTAGAGATGAACTTCATTGCGTAACAACAATCAGAGTTTGGATTTCTTCATGCTTTGGTGCTCAACCAATTTTTCTGCAATTACCAAAATGTGAGATGGTGAGTTTTTTTTTCAATGTGCAGGTGTCTTTCACTTGGCACAAAGAGCTCATGCATGCTAATGATGCTTGCACCAAGTTATGAATGTGACAGTGTGACAGTGATTGCATCTGTACTTCATTTAGGTAATGGAACCTAACCCATTTTTAATAATAAATTATCAATTTTATTTTCAGCTATCAAGGCTGAGAGCTCAAATGTAATTGATTGATATTAATTATGTGTTCTTGAATCTTCATGATTTTGCAGCAGTGATGGGGTGCTTTCCAAAATCAACTCGAGGATGAATATTCTTTTCTTTATCATGAGCCTTTTCTTTTACCTTACAAATTTCTTAGTGAATAAAAATTATTATTATAAATTTTTCATCATTAAAAAGATTGAGGTCAATTAAAAACACATTAATTTTTTTTTTCGTATAAAAATCAATATAAAATAATTATTTTTATTTTATTTTATTTAGATTAATTAAAATTAATATAAAAAAAAAATATTCTTATTTATTTTATTTAGATTATGTATAATATATTACATATAAATTTAATTAATTAAATTAATAATAATGTTGATTATTATTATAAGTTATAAAATATAAATTTATATTAAATATAAGTTAATTAAAATTTTCTCATTCAAAATATTATTATATTATTAATAGTTTTGATAATTTAATATGATAATATAGAAAAGTTACATAATCTTTAAATTGATAAAAAAAATTATTAATAGAAATATATTTTAATATTGATTAAAATATAGTGTAAATATCTAAAAATAAAATAATTATGAAAATCTACATATCAATATTTTTATTTAAAAACAAATTATTTTAATATTTATTTGAAAAAATATATGATTAAAATATTTTAATTATTAACCATGCTAATTTAAACTTTCAAGAATTTATTTCCTCTCAATTAAATATAAGTTCAATATCAAAATAAAATTATCATAATAAATATTTGTAATTTACATTTTTATATATATATATATATATATATATATATATCTTTTCCAAATTAGCTTATAAATCAAATGAATTAAAATTTTTTCAAATTTTTTTTTTCCAAATATGCTTTAAATAAAATGGTCTCATCAACAAAATTGAATTTGAAGAAATCAAGAATATTTTAATTTCATCTCAAACAGTTGTGGAAAACTAGAGGCTCTGTCATTCGATCAAAACTGTCAGGTTGATATTAACTCAATTTGACGACCGTCTCCTTCCTCTGAGATGCAATTAATGAATACGAATGCAGAGTCCTAACATGCTTGGATGAAGTCGGATTGCATACCTCCATAATTATAAAAGCTAAAGAACAATAGTCAAGCAATGTTTGGTACAGTGGAATGGAAAACTATATGTACATGAAATATTCTCCTTAAAAAACACCGCATATGTTGACAGATAACAAAAGGATAATGTACTGTGGCATCAATTTTACAATTTCCAAATTCATTTTCCCCTGTATGCTATTAAACCTCAAAAGAAAGTAAACATCAATTGATTCCTAACATAACAAACATGATGTTTCCCTCATAAACATCTAATATATTCATACATAGTCTACCCCTTTCGCTGCTTGTCTTGCAATATATCTCTCTCTTCGTACTTTCTACAACACATAAATAATTTATTAGCAACCTCTAAATAAATAACAATTACATAACTTCAAGAAACAATCTAAGGTACAAAGAATGAGCAGCACAACAAAGTATCATTGAAAATGATTGTTATTCAATCCATGGAAAGATCTTTGAAAGCAAATAATACTCAAAAGAACAAAACCCTAAACCATTCATCTAGGACTCCTTCTATAGGAACAAGAGGTTTTGCAACCTTGTCATTTATAGCCTTCTTGTGTGCTTCATTTTCGTTATCAGCTTCTGTTTCTGCTATACACTTCTTCAATTTCTCTGGGGGCTTGTAGAAACAACCAACATTTCAGGGCTTTCGAGTGACAAAAATAAATGCAAAAGCAATTTAACTTGAATGACCTAAATAAAAAATGAGCCCATATTGTGAAAAGCCATAAATTATACCTTGTGGGTCAAGAAATACCACACCCAATACTTTCTCCACTGTCGGTGACTCCTTATTCTCGTTAAACTTGATCATTCTCCACTGCCAGTGACTCCTTATTCTCGTCAAAATTTAGATCAAGACAATGTTCATCTTTTAGTTTTGATAAAAAAAATAAACATTTAAAATTCTAGTGCCTTTAATCCACATAAAGAACAAAATAATTATTATTTAATATATACTACTTCTACAAAGGCATCAAACAGTGGTCCAAGTTCAAAGAATCTAAGTAAGTATATCTTATAAAATATCAAAATTATAATTAAAAATTCCAAACCACAGTTTATGTAAATCTTATACCAATATTAAAAAATCTAAAATCCACACAAAAGAACTAATATTAAATCAACCAGAATAGGGCACTCGGGAAATTAAAGATTAAAAAAATTATTGAATGTCTAGTCATGACAAGAATGGCTAATTATGGATGAAAGGTATAATAACTGTATGTTCCTACTAATCAAAAGGGTTGGAAGCAGTAAATTCAACACCCTCTCTTACTTTCAAGCTCACAATTTTGAATTTATCTTTCGTCTTCTTCCTTTCCCGAGAGTTTTCAACACTTAAGGCTTTACATTTCCAGGTTTTCAATTGGAGACTAAAAGTTTCTGCTATGATAAACTCAATTTGTGCCCTCCTTTTATACAATGTGCAAAAATCCTGTGCGGCCTTACCAAAATGTAGGCTAAATCTTCCTTATGCATGATATAAGGAAATTGTCCATTCTAGTTTGCAGTTTGCTATGTTGGCTAGAAAACTCATGTCTAATATTTTCTCGATTCATCTCCAAATGCACATAGTTTCTCTACAAAAATGCCCTATGATATTGTTTTTGACATCTCTAGAAAATGCAGGCCATTGTCCCCAAAATGTATGCCGAGTTTAAGTTGAGGATTTGAATCAGGTTCTGAAAGATGCTATGAGTTCTGCATTCAATCCTTTATAAATCATTTTCATCTTGTGCCATGAGTCCCTTCCTATATTCTTATGTGCTCGAAAACAAAATCGGCATGATTCCTGCATTTAAGAAAATTGCATGCCCAGAGATTTAAAATATACTTCCAAGACAAATTAGACATGCACAGGACCTGAAATGTGAAATGGAAATCATTCTAAGGCTCCTACACCTATTTGTAAATTCTAATTTATGCAGGATAACCTGCTTAGCCAAAGATGCTCTATAGTACATATAAAATAATACAATAATACTAATAACAACAACTAAGGGACACAACCTAAGTGACACACTATTCACCTTTGTGACTAGTCAGTGCATATAAGTATGCTATCTCAAGGCATTGTATTCAATTATATATTTTTTATTCTTAATGGATTTCAACACTTTGTCCTTCTTATGTTGGATATTTTTCATTACATTGGCACTATTGTAGTTGCAGATCTGTAACAATTGGTCAAACAATTTATAGATAATTAACTGGTGGAACCAACACAAGTCCCGACTTCAAACTCCCTTGGTTGGAAAATTTTGAGCATATTTCTCAAAAGGCTCAATATTTTATCTTCTTTCTCCTCACACACACTCTACTATAGAGTTTGGATGGTAGGAGAGATTCACATTGGACCATCAAAATTCACACTCCCACTTTGTATGACCACTTATGTACTAAGTATTGTTGTGGACCTAATTTTTGGTCATTTGCTGGACATTAATAAATGTATCTTATCTACTCCGCTTGTCACTCTTTAATCCCCATTCATCATTCTTATTCACCATTATTTTCTTTGCATTTTTCCATTGTAGTTAATCTCTCACACCTATGCTCCATATTTCCATCTTCTTCCCCTAGATTGTCTTCATCATTATCATCCTTATTTCTTCTATCATACTGCATCCTCTCCACCCCTATTAACTATTGCAAATCTTGTCTAATGGGGTTCACTACCTCAATTTCCTCTTACTCAATTCTAGTTTTTGCCTCAAGTTGCTTCCACTTAAGGGTACATTACTACATATACTCCCTTTCCATCCTCCTTTTGCACCAACTATCTCAACTAACACTGCTATTTTTTGTTGCCCAAACATCTCCTCATTTTGCTTTGTTCTCATGACAACCACTACTCTACTCTAGTCATCTCCAAGATGCTCTTGCTTTTCTTCTTCTCCACTCTCTTTTGTCAACTCTTCCTATTGAAATTGTTCCTTGTTCATGAGGAACATGTCATGTGTTACTTTATCTTCTTCATGCTCATTCTTTTTTTTCTACTCTATGGCACTTCTACTTTGCATCTTTACTTCAACATATTATTCACTTTGGATTTTGTAAACAACTTGTTGCATCTTTTCTTTGATCTTCTTGTACACTTCTTTAAGCAAACTACTACTTTCATGCCTTAATTCCTTTACTACACATTATATTTCACTTATAATAAAATCAACACACAAAATTTATGAAAATTAAACATTCCCAACCATTCTGAGGCAGAATCTGAGCTTTTCTTGAAGTCTGTTTTGGGCACATATGAGGGGTCGAATTACCCTAATGATTGTTGCTATAAGAGAAGGGTAAAACCATAGGTTAGGGGCCTAGTCTTGGTCAATTTGTAAACACATAAAGGGGTCTCCTTGAGACGCAAAAGAGGACAAATTTAGGCCACAATTTGAAGTAGTGTAAGGTCTAGTTTTGGATCTTAGTCAGAGACCAGTTTGGCCCAGAATAACCTCTAATTAGTCCACATACAAGGTAGAATCAAAACACATATTGAAGGGCTAATCAGAAGTGTAATCTTGGTTTAAAATTGTAGCAGAAGTTAAGGGTGGAATAAAGGCACTTCCTTGGACAAATATCTGGTCATGTCTGAGGCAAGACAGTGAGCAAGGAAACATATATACAATGTTCAAAATTCAAATTCATCTTCTAAGTAGCATGATGATATCTAAGGTATGAGCTAGAATCTATCTTTTGTTTTTGAATTGCATATCATTAAGGACCTTTGTGTTAAACATAAAATCCACTTACTAGTTCCTGGGTAAATTCAACGCCCTCTCTTACTTTCAAGCTCACAATTTTGAATTTATCCTTCATCTTCCTCCTTTCCTGAGAGTTTTCTGGCTGCTCTACAAGTTTTACAACTGCACCAAATTATCATCACTATCAGAAAACCTCTTTTAGAAGCCACACATAACATCCAAACATAACATTGATTTAATTTTAAAAAAAAAATGGTATTGTTTAAATCCGTGCTCCCAAGTACCATATAGCTCAGAAAATAAAGCATGTAGGCAAGTCTTCGAACATGTAGACATGTGGCAATGCTTTTTGGCTAGTCTTTTGAACCTAGGGTGTACTCCCTAGTCCTCAAAGGATGTAGATTCCTACACTTCCCAAAAGAGCAACAATATTCTCTATGAAGCGTCGACGGTAGCAGCTTGCAACAAAACATGGGTTGAACCACAACTTTGCAAGCATTGTTATATCCTTCATTTTATTGACTGTGAGAAAATAATACTGATCCAAATACATCTAAAGTTAATTTGGAGAGTTGAGTTTAGAAACTGCGAGAAGAAACTTTACAGTAGAGACATCATGAATTCAGTACTAAGATGAGTACCTAACTGTAAAAAACTACATAGAGATGATTGAGAATTCCTAAGTGGTCTGTGTGTACCTCCCGAGTCCCAAACCATAGTCAAAATGTCAGTGCCTTATAAGCATAGGGTTTCAATTGAGCCCTGAGCATTACTAGCTTTAAAAAAGGGGTGTGTGACCTCCCAATAAGCCGTTCTATGAGCCATGATACATGATAGGCATTCAGGAATGGTTCCACTTAACAAGTTAACACAACAAAGAAATTCACAGATAAGTATTGCCTCGGTGGGGCAGTCATATTACTTGTATCAGTGCCAACAAATCAAAACATTATCAGTAACCAATGGGGCATTGGTTCACTGATGAAGCCGATGGTGTAATAAGCCATCCACTCGGATTCCATCCTTGATGTGTCAACTTCAGCCACATGCCATGAGTTTCAAAGGGGCGAGGCCGACCACAAGTCTTGGAATAATTTAGCAAAATATCTAAACCTCTGGCATCCAAGCCAAAGAAAGTCTTCTCTAAACTAAGTTGGCATCAAAAGGAATGAGGCTGAGTGTAATTCTGTAGCGATTTCGACAGAATAACTATCCCAGACCTAACACCTGAGACTATGGAAGCTTTCTTTTAACAAAGTGGGCATTAAGAGGTCAGAATGGGCTAGAAAAATAGTGACCCCTAATACCTAACGCCAGTCCACTCTTTAGTTGGTGGGCCACATGCATTTATTTCCCACCAATAATACTTGAAACAAACAATTCCAATTCGGAGAAACAAAACCCATATACAAAAACAAACAAGAAAAAAAACTCATACTAACTAGCTAGAGGTCTCGAAAGGATGTCTTTGGGGCTAATAACAAGAGTCCCCATTGCATTTAAAATCATCACATCTGTGATAGTAGTCTCATACTTAGCCCCAAGGGCATCCATTGTATCCCCAGGCCGCAAAACATATGACAAGTAAATATCCGGAAGCCCATTATCAGTCCCATTGAAGCAATTGCAAGGCAGAGGAATGGTGAGTGACTGTCCAATGTCTATAACGCTAGGATCCGGTATGTTGTTTACATCCTTCAATTGGTCCGAAGTCACAAGACCCCCAAACACGTTATTAGCAATGTTGGGAAGTGTATTTGCTGCCTTAACCTTGTAGACCACTGACATTGATTTCCCGATACCGTCCACACAACTGCAGGTTATAGGCACTCTGATGAAGTAATGTGCAGGCAGAATCTAGTTTTCAATGTTTGGGTATGATGAAGCAATCCTTAAGAAAGATTCTTAACATGAAAATTCTGAAGGATGACAATGGTAATGTTACAGTCAATATACCTAGTAAGAGCCGTGCAACCTGTTCTCTCACCAAATATCACGATTCACAACGACATTCCTGTTTTCTCGCAAAACAGTTACATTCTCCAACATTGTTTTCTCACAAAATATCCCAAGTGTTACATTCTCCATGCCAGCCTTATGAATCAAAAGGTGAATTTGTTTTCCCAAAACTTGTCTCACAAAAAATCATATGTCTCACAATTCATCAAACCTACATAACCTAACTAATTTTAACGACAGACATGTGTTAAGTGCACAACAAAAATGTCGACTAAAATGTAAGTGACCTGATTAAAAGAGAAGGCCTATCAGCCTAATTATTGTGCATAAGGATTCTTTTAGATAACGAGATAAGTTTTGTAAGTGTGCGAAGGCATGTATAGATAATATTGGGCATGTGGATTTTTTTAAAAACAATTAAGATGGTGAAGATACGTTGTTAGATAAGAAGTTGTTTTTAAGTGATTTTTTAAAGTTTTTCTTGGATTTTTGGCTAGAATTTGGAAAAAAAAATTGTGGTGAAATTTTTATTTGTGTTGTTTAAACTAGTTGGCAACATATATGGATTCAATACCCTGGAAATTTTATTTGGCATTTTGATTGTTCAGAGTTCACCTATAAAACTTGTGATTTCAATGAATCCCTCTCAGATTGTAGACAAATTCGATAAATAAATTTTTATGTATCGTTAAATTTAATATTAAATTGGTGTATGAAATTTTTTGTTTATATATATATATAATGACTTGAATATCAAAATTTTTGAAAGTGTATATACTTGACAATTTTATATTTACAATAAAAATGTATAAAAATGATTAGTTTTAAGGAAATGCATAGTAATTTTAACAAGCCTAGATCCATCTTCACTCTGGATCTACCAAGCGAGGAGAGGGATTCAATCTCTTTTCACTCTAAAAGAGGGTTGCATCTCAAGAGATGTAGATCCAAAATTAATATGAATCTACACTGGTTTTATAATTAATTATAACTATAATTATAATTATTAATTTTAGGTTATTTTATTTTATTTTTATTTTTAATTTTATGTAATTTGACCAAGTCAAAATGTGTTAAGAGCATGTGTTTCCTCCTAAGAGGTCACAGGTTCAAAATCAAAGGGGTCCCTTGTCCTACAAACAAGGGGGTCTCATACACTAATTTAGTGTCTGGCTTGGCTGTGACCTTAAAATTGGATAATAATAATAATAATAATAGTCATCATGTTCAATATATCACCCAGATCTGAGTTGCGAATTGAAGCGGTGACTTCAAATCAAGGAGTGGCTTAACATAGCACCCGATCATTGTCTATCCAAGACCCTGTGGACAATTTTAGTTTTAATTTAAATTTAAATTTTTGTTTTAATTTTATTTTCTTTTGACCCAATCAAAATGTTTGCTGAATATTACAACATCTCCCTCATACTTGTTTGCTTTTAGATTTCATTTAAAAAATGTTGATGAAGGTTTCTAGAAAATTGTGTCAAAATCTTCATCATCATCAGTAGACAATGGAAATATCCATGTTAAAAAATGTTATAGGTGTTCTTTGTAAATTAGCTTTCAATCCACATGCGAGAGCTGCTCAGAATTACAACATTGTTGAGGACTTAGCTATTTCCCCTTCAACAATGTCAGCTTTGGAAGTGCTGCAATCGTGCCCAGCACAGCGTAAATTACTTTTGTCTGCCATAGGAGCTATCGATATTCAGGACTCGAACCTAATAATCTTCGATTTAGAGAATAGTACACCTCACCTACCTCACCAAATGGCTTTCCAGATTCCAGTATTAGTCAAAAACAGACCGATCTTTTGGACTGTGATTGATGAGGGAGCTTCAACGTGTATTATGTCGATCCAGTGTTGGAAATCGCTTGGTTTTCCTACACTCAATCAATCTCCAACAATTCTAAAGGCTTTTGATGGCCGAGGTTTCCATCCTTTTGGTATTTTGCAGGATTTACCCATAGGGGTCGAAGGTAAAACCATAAATCTAGATGTGGAAGTGGTTGATGCCCCTCTAGATTACAACCTTCTCCT